>OY744478.1:2983847-3011347 GCA_963556175.1 Tipula confusa
GCTATCAATCAGAATTTTTCTCAATCAAAATCTGGATCACTAAATTCATTCAAGCAACATTCACGGCTTAACTTTATAACATATCATTTCATGCCAACACTCGATTCTCATGCGGTCACTGTAAGAAAGATGGACATACTAAATAATTTTTTTTTTTTTTTTTTAAAGATACTTTTTTATTTATTTTATTTTATTACAATCTAGTCTCCTGGACTAATGAGCAATTTGTTTCTGACTTAATTTACTAAGAAAATTATATCTATGACCCCACTCATTGGCGTTTCAGAGTTTCTGGTAAGTTGTTGTTTATACCACATCGTTATTGTGAATTTAAATCAGCAAGCCGCTGTTTGCATTAACAATTAAACTAGTTCAAATAGTTTGAACTGGTTTAATTTCGTGTTTCCTTGCATCGTGTTCACTTTTTTCGTCTTTCCTTGCATTTTTTTTAATTTCAATTGAAACGGGGTCCACTTTAAAGTCTCTTTGTAGATCACTATTCCTGACGTACCATGGTGAATCGACGATGTTCCTTAGTACCCTGTTCTGAAACCTTTGAATGATATTGACGTTGCTGGGTTTTGTACAACCCCAGAGTTCAATACCATAAGTCCATATTGGTTTCAGTATTTGCTTATAAAGTTGCAGCTTATTGTATGATGATAGAGAAGAGTGTATGCCTATCAGCCAAAGCATTTTTCTATATTTTAGCTTTAGTTCTTCATTTTTCTTTTTGACGTGAACCTTCCATCTAAGTTTAGCATTCAGGGTCATGCCTAGATACTTAGCTGTGTTCGCATACGGTATTATTTCTTGATTTATTGAAACAGGTATATGTTCAAATTGTTTGTGGGTAAAATTTATGTGAACTAATTTAGTTTCATTTAGCTTAATTCGCCATCTTTTAGTCCATTTATATACTTCGGAGATTATTCGTTGCTTTTTCCAACAGCTAGGATCGCAGTGTCATCAGCAAAAGTCGCCACTGTGTTGTTTTCTAATTCAGGTAGATCATACGTGTATAGTAAATATAAAATCGGTCCTAATACACTGCCCTGCGGTACACCTGCTTTTATTTCTTTTAATTCAGAACAAATTTCATCCAACTTAATACTAAAGAATCTCTCTTTCAAGTATGATTCCAGTATTTTAGCGAATTGCATTGGTAAAAAGTTTCTTAACTTATGATTAATTCCTTCATGCCAAACCTTGTCAAAAGCTTGCGCCACGTCTAAAAATATCGTGGAGCAGATATTTTTCTCTTCAAGTGCTTTCTCAATTACATTGATTACTCTGTGTACTTGTTGTATTGTTGAGTGTTGACGACGAAATCCGAACTGATGATTTGAAATTAAGTTATTCCTTTCGATTATCGGATTTAACATTTTAATGAGTATTTTCTCAAAGAGTTTAGACATAACTGGCAACAACGAAATTGGTCTATAAGATGAATTTTCGTATGGTAGCTTTCCAGGTTTTGATATCATTATTACTTCTGCAATTCTCCACAAACTGGGCACAAATTTGATTCTAAATGCTGCATTGATAAGATAAGTAAGCTTAACTAGAGCCTTCCTTGGTAGTTCTTTTAAAATTTCTGTAGTAATAAGATCATAACCAGGAGCTGTTTTCGAATTCATATTGAATTTTATCTCATGCATGACTTCTTTTGGTGAAGTCAATAGAATTTCTTCACTTTCTTTTTCAGATTCCACCGTTATACATGTAGTTTTTAATCCGATTCAGAAGAGTCCAAACTAACATAATTTTCCTTTTCACCAGTTGAACAATATTTATGAAGTGTAATTTGTTTTTTTTTCTGATGGCACTTCGATGATCCAACGCTAACTTGTTGCACTGATTTTCTTTTTTGACTAGTTGAAAAAAAATTATCTAATGTGACTTGAATTGCAGGTTTTTTTAATTTTTTATACAGCTCTCTATAACAAAGGACTGCATTTTCGATTCCTCGATTAGCGATGCTTTGACGCTCTACGTTAACGTCGTGCTCTGAAAAAATATCTTTGGCTTTATCCAAATAATCTAATGCTTCCTTAATTTTATCAGAGCTAATCTCTGTTTGCACTACCTCGTTCGATGAATCAGTCTCGTCGTCTAGGATATCTTGCTCTATATTAATTAATTCTTCGTTTGTTAATTCTTTATCATGCGAGTCAATCAAATCTTGAATATCGCTTGTGTTTAGATCTTCAAAACCTAGCTGTTTCCCCATTGTTACAATATCAACTTGAATTTCCGGTGTAGTCTGTTCTGATTCCTCAGAATTTTTTGTGCATTCGATCCACAATTTCTTCCAACATCCGTTTAAACAGTTTGCTGATACATCTTTCCATGCTAGCTCAATAATTTTAATAGCGTCTAATATATTATGATCCTTCCAAAACTGAACTATTGACTTCCCTGGAACACCTTCTATCGCGGTCAATGCCAGGGAAAATGTGCGTTTTAAGTAGTAATGCTTAAACATTGCTATAGGTATTTGGTCCATTGGCTGCAACAACGATGTTGTGTTGGGTGGGAGGAATATGACTTTAATATTTCCATTTGATTCTAAATCATTTGGATGCCCAGGTGCATTATCCAATACTAACAATGCTTTACTTGATAAATTATTTTCATTGCAATATTTTGTTACCGCTGGCACAAAATATTCCTTGAACCATTCCTGAAATAAGGATTTTGTCACTCAGGCCTTCTTATTCGCCTTCCATAACACTGGTAATTTCTGCTTTTCAATATTTTTGAGTGCTCTGGGATTCGCAGATCTATAAACCAACATTAGCTTCAATTTAAAATCACCTGCTGCGTTACCGCCCAACAATAACGTAATCCTGTCCTTAGCCGCTTTGTGCCCTGGCATCGATTTTTCTGTTTCGGAAATAAAAGATCTTGATGGCATCTTCTTCCAAAACAAACCCGTCTCATCCACATTGAATACTTGTTGAGCTGTATAACCACCATCTTCTACAATTGCCTTAAATTTGCGTAAGTGTTCAGATGCAGCTTCTGTATCGGCACTTGCTGCTTCTCCCATCAATTTTACATTATGGATTCCTGATCGTTTCTTGAAACGGTCGAACCAACCACGGCTGGCAGCAAACGTTTCAGATGTTGATGACTCACCACCGCTATTTTTTAAATCGTTGTATATTTTTAACGCCTTTTGTTGAATGAGCATTTGACTTAAAGGCATTCCACGGTGCGTTTGATCTTCGATCCACATGATCAATAATTTTTCCATTTTTACAATTAAGCTACTTCTTGGTTTATTACCTTTAAACTCCATCGGGATAGCATCCATCACATATTTTTGATACTTTTCTTTATTTTTAAGAATTGTCCTTATCGTTGTAGGTGGAACTGAAAGATCATTAGCTATATCAGACGCACGTTCACCACTTTCTGCCCTTTTGATAATATTTAATTTGACTTGCAAACTAAGGTGTTTCCTAGTTGTTTTTTAGGAGTTATTGCCTCCCCAGCAGTTTTTCTTTTATTGATCGAACCCATTGATATTTATCTAAATATATACATCACACTAAATGAATAAAACAATAAACATTAGAATAAAAATCATTGAAAAATACTTACAGTTACAATCAGTCTATATGTAAATGTACATGTATGTAATAAAAACAAATTAACACAGTTTTAAAAACACAACCTGAGCATTTGGCATTTGTCTCATTGAATGTTATATGTTTATGGATACTGTTACAATGTATATTTTTGAGTGTTACATACATATATGTATTTTGTATGTATTTAGACGAATAGATAAGAAAATTTCATTGTTTTTGTTTTTTGTGTTTTTTGCCTTTTGTTTTTTGTTTTTTGCTTTGTTTATTAATTTTTTATTTTTTTCATATGTGAAAAAATTAAAACGACGTTACAACGAAACACAGCGACGATAGAGCGAGGTTGGTTCGCATTTTACTAACGACGTTACAGCGAATCGACGTTATGAGGGGGGACGTTGTACGGGGTATGACTGTACTTCATTCTAAATATATCATTGCGTAGGTTCTTTGTTCATCATTGTCAGTTGACAAGGTTTCACTACCGCATTTTCTGACAGCTTTAAGCAGTTCTTTACCTTTAGTCGTTGTTAGCCTAGAACCCTAATGGACATTTTTTGCATTAAAATCTCCTCCAATTATGTATCTTTTTCCTAGTTTACTGAAGAATTCGAGATAATCTTTTTCTTTTAGCGCGTGTTTCGGAGGGCAGTAAACACTAACATAATTATTTTACGTTTTGACGTTAACAACAGTTGCTTGTATTTCAACTGTTTCATATTTCAGCTCTTCGTAATGGTGGATATTATTTCTAATTATAACAACGCTACCTCCTTTAGCAGTGTTTTTTGGGTGATTGGTTTTATATACTTGATAATTTTTAAATTTAATATTTGATTGTCTAGTAAAGTGAGTTTCCGTGATAAGACATGTGTCGATTTTTTCTGTTTCCAAGACTACCTGCAATTTTTGTTGATGTTGCATTAGTCCATTGGCATTCCAGCATATAATTCTAAGATCATTGGCCATTTTTCTGTTTAAGCATAGCTCCCTTAGCTCTAAACTCAAGTGTGTAATCGCTCATCAAACGTATTAAGTTTACTTAATATCAATTTCAGAGTTTGACTAATATCCTCACTTTGGGTATTTTCTCTTTGATTTACTTTACTCCTTAATACTTGAGCGTAAGTCAAAGTACTCATTTCTTTCCGAGGAATTTCCGATACTTTTCGTCGTATTACTTCGGGCTTGTTTTTTTGAATGGTTGGTTTTCTACTTAAATTTGAATTTTTTCATTCATTCTTTTTAACTTCATGCTTTGCAATTCAATAGCAACACTGCTTCCTCTATAGTTAGCTGGATGGTTTTCTCCACAGTGAACGCATTAGGCCTGCCCATTTTTTGGTAGTACGCAATCTCTTGTGTTATTTTTTCCAATACATTTGACACATCTTGGTTCCTTATTGCAGTACTTTTGTGTATGTCCTTACGCTTGGCATTGATGACATTGTGGTATAAGCTTAGACCTTCTTAAAGGCTGTATAATCACTTTGCATCCTAAGATGTACTTAATTTGATATATTTTTTCGATTATCTCATCGGCATCGAAGGTCAACCTAAACATATTAAGAGGTGTTTTATTCCGTTTTTTTAATTTAATTGATGCATCAACAGCTTTAAATCCCTGAGCTTTTAAGTCATCAATTATCTTTTCTATTTTACATGTGTATTGAAGGTTTTTAGCCATCTGATTGGTCTAGTTTGTTTGTCTTCAAACGTGTGCCAATAGTGCTTTCCTTCATTAAGCATTTTTGTTACTTGTCGGTAACTTTCACTATCTTTCAAGTTTATTTTGATGTTATTTCCATTCATCACTTTTGCGTTAAATTGATCTGTTGCAGTTATTTTTTTTATTTTTTCATATAGTAAGTCATAATCTTTGATTTTATTTATGGCTATAGGTCATAATGAGTTGAGCTAGTTTTTGAGGCTTTTTTGTTGAAACCTTTGCAACATTTAGTTGTAATTGAGGCGGAGATGGAGTATTATTTCGTTTCCTTTTGTTCCTACGATTTATAACTCTTACAAACTTCGTTTCCCTAGCTAGTTCTTCTTCATCTGTATGGTACTCTTGCACAGCTGTTGTTATTATATTAGTCGTTTGGCTATTGACTTACTTTGATTTTACTAACTTCGTTTTCTAGAACTTTTATTCGCTCCTGCATCCATGCAATTGTTTGATTCAGTTGCTTGTTTATATTTGTGGAATCGAAAGATTCCATGGATTTCAGAATCCATGAGACCGATCTCCGAAGAGAGTGGATTTCCCTGAGCATCAGGTATACCACCTGGGGTAATTGTTTCCTTGTTTGTTACACTCATTGCGTTTTTATAGTGTATTGATTGCACTCGCCTCTAGTATTTAGCCGATGAGTATTCCATCGTTGCCCGGGTGTTACCACTTGGAGGTATACTAGACACATTTGGTGGTTTCTACATAGTTACAAAATTGGAATATAAACCATGAGTCATAGCTATAAACAATCAACCTCTACCCTATTGAGACACACCAAACAGCCATACTAAATAATGACATAATTGCTTATGTTAGTAGTGCACAAAACCTAGGTTTCATTATTACATCAGATTTTGAGTGGGATAAACAAGTAAATCGTATTTGTGGCAATATATATGCTGGTTTAAAAAGATTATATAAATTTAGTTCGTCTATCCCCTTTAAAACTAAAAAAACCCTAGCACATTCGTTACTTATTAGTCAGATAATATATTCCGACCTTGTCGGTCCGACCTTAATTCAATAACTAGATACGTATATAATTTATCAAGATTTGAGCACATAACACCCTAACTCTAAATCTTTGCTGGGTTGTACGCTCGTCAAATATTTAAAATCCAGGCAATGTATTTTTCTTTTTAATGTAATTTGGGGTAATTGTCCTTATTATCTTAAAGATAAAATAAAAATTGCACAGTCTACGAGGTACGTAACATTGATTATTCCTAGGCACAGTACATATTCCGTTCTAGGTGTTTCTTCGTAAACGGAGCTCAAACTTAGAATGCCACTTCACTTAAAACTTCACATCTCCATCAATTTAAAGGAAAATGCATGAACTACTTTTGTTCTTGTTAACTCTGGTACTAGTAGAACACACAATCACCTTTCCATATTTATTTATTTTTCTTTATTATTTTATTTATTTTTTTATATAATTCAAACATTTTAATTTTATTTATAATTTATTATACATTATTTATATATTATTTTTTTATTTCATTTTTTTTATTTTTTATTTTTTAACTTGTTATTTTTTAGATTTAGTTTTATTTATTTATTTTTTTTTAATTTTTTTATTTATTTATTTTATTTATATTTATTTATTTAAAGTGCGCACCAGACTATCACAGTCCATATTTGAATGTGCACAAAATAACGAATTGAGTACTTACAAAAATTTTATATTTAATATTTAAAGACTAATAAAATTAATCAACTATCACTAATTCAATATTACAATTAAAAATAATAATAATAATAATATTAATAATAATAATAATTATAATAATAATAATAATAACAATAAACAAAGGAGATGAAAGTGTGTATTAAGCCAAATTCTAATATGAAACATTAACGTAAAGAAAAGTACTCTAAACATTTGATTCTAAACTGGGACGGATGTGAAATTCTTCTAAGATTATGAGGCAAGCTATTAAAAGTTTGAACTCCATTAACAAACACAAATGAGGCACGAAAGGTGGTTCGATGTCGAGATGGGATTAACGTTACACATCTATTGGAACGAGCTAACTGAATAGTGTTACGAAAATATTCAGGACACTTACCATTAATAATATTAAAAATTAATACACATTGCCTATATTTCAAATAGTTGTTAAATGTGCAACCCAACAAAGATTTCGAGTAGGGTGTAATATGTTCAAACCTCGACACATTATACACATATCTAGGGATTGAATTCAAAGCAATTTGTAATCTTTTATTGGAGTTATAATCAAGTTTGCCAAGTACTAAATCTGAGTATAAAATATGACTAAATAGTAATGAGTAAGCTATACACTTTTTGGTTTTGATAGGAGTAGCGTGCTTAAATTTGGAAAGTCGCTTCAGACCAGAATATATATTAGAACAAATGTAATTAACCTGTAAATCCCACTCAAACTCAGAAGTCAACATAAAACCAAGATTACGCACACTGTTAGTATATTCAATTAACTCATTATTCAACTCAAATCTCGGGTATGGCAAATTGCTTTTTCCTCTATAGATGCGCATTACTTTTGATTTAGCTGAGTTCAAAACAAGTCCATTTGCTTTGGTCCAATTAGAAATACAATGCAAATCATTATTAATGAGCGCCACAGTATGGTCGATAAAACCCATATTACTATTCAAATAAATCTGCAGGTCATCTGCATATAAATGGTATTGACAATGTGAAATTACTTTAGCAATATCATTAATAAAAATCGAAAATAGTAGCGGCCCTAGGACCGACCCTTGAGGAACGCCACACTTGGTCTCAATAGGAAAAGATTGCTCTTCATTATAATTCACGTACTGTATTCGTCTTAAAAGATAATTTCGTACCAATTTAATAGCTTCATTGGAAAAACCATACATACACTTTAATTTGTATAACAATATTTCATGATTTAACATATCGAACGCCTTTGAAAAATCAAGCAAGATAAAAAACACAACTTGTCCATCATCCAAAGATGTAGAAATATCATCAGTCACCTTTAACATGGCTGTCGTCGTGCTATGCCCAGCTCGAAAACCAGATTTTAAATGAATAAACATATTATTAGTATTAAAGCATTCGGTAATTTGATTTTTCATTAAAATTTCGATCACCTTAGCTAACACTGGCAAAACACTAATAGGTCTCATGTCACTAATCAGTTTAGGGTGAGACGTTTTAGGTATAGGAATCACTTTAGAAATTTTCCACTGAGATGGAAATACTGCATCAGCAATACTCGTGTTTATTATATGACAAATATACGGAATAACTAAAGGAATTATTAGCTTAATGAATCTTAGTGGGATGCCATCATCACCAATAGCATTAGTCTTGATAGAATTGATTGCTAATAAAACAGCAGCTTCATCAACAGTTTGAAAATTAAAGATATGTCTAGTAGGTACAGGGCTACCAACATCACTTAAATTCAATGACCCCGGCGTAGCAATTAAAGGTATTGAATTCACAAAAAATTGATTTAATTCAGTAACGGAAAAATTTGGGTTTGGCGGCGCATCTTTCGAAAGACCAAGGAAGCGAATATTATTCCATAGTTTACGTGACGGTAACCCAGGATCTAGTAGTCCATTTATATAATTGCTTTTATTTACCCTAATTAAATGTTTAACTTTTCGCCTGGATCTAAGAAAGTTAATCCGATTTTCAGGAGTCTTGTTACCCTTCCATATTCTATAAAAAACTTCACGATCAGAAATTGCTATTTTAATACTAGCACTAAACCAAACCGGAGTAGTCCGCACTGTTTTAACCATTTTTTTTTACCGGAACATGTTTGTCAAATAAATGAAACAAATAGTCATTAATGACTGCTACCTTGTCATCAACTAAGTAATAATCAAACAACAGATCCCAATTAAGACTTTGACAATCAGCAAACAATAATTTATAATTAATATCCTTAAAGGATCGAAAACTAAATGAATAATCAATTGGAGGAACCGGCAGATTATAAGCTAGATACATGAAATCATGATCAAATATTGATAGGTCAAGTTGCAACAACTTATCGATCGAAGATGTTTCTGAAATAATGAATAAATCAAGCAATGAAGCACTAGAATGAAAATCACATACATGTGTTGGTTGGTCCGAAGGTAAAAAATGAAAGATCTTGTGAATCAAGTACATTTTTAAAGCCAGAACTAAATGAATTAGATTTCAACATATCAATATTAAAATCACCAGCAATTATAATTTGCTGATAATTAGGTGTGTGGACAGAAAAGAGATTCTCTAAGGAATCCACATTGCCACCTTTTGGATTATAAACAACCCCAACCAGGAGTTTATTTACACTAAACGACACTTCAATGAATAAAAACTCAATAGGATCACTAACAGATTTATCAATAACTCTCCACTTTATATTATTCCTAACGTATATGGCAACACCACCAGCATGACTAGTGCGATCATTTCTAATTAAAGTGAAACCAGGTATTTGAATGGTCTTAGATGACACCCAATGCTTAAGCCAAGTTTCAGTAACGGCTATAATATGAAGGTCCACTCCATCGATCAACCTCAGAATTTCAGCAAATTTGCTATCAATATTGATACTTCTGGCATTGAAATACGCAAATTTAAGGTTGTTAACACTTTTGATACCAGATGACTTGATAACACAATTTGCCGTGTCAACAGAAATGGAGCTGCAATTAAAAGCTTTATTGTTAACCATAAGATGAACACCACATCAACCCAGGATAGAAACTTGATGTTATCTTGATGAACAGACAGAGATACACACTAACATCTAAAAATTTAATTAAAATAAAATTAATATAATCATAATTATAATAACAATAATAAAATAGATAAAAAGAATAAATAATATATTCATCAGAATGTAATAATAATGATAATAATACTAATAATAAAAATAATAATAATAATAATAATAATAATAATAATAATATTAATAATAACAATTTTACCATTAACCTATTATTTCGATTATCCATAATAACACTTCTGCTAAGTCTAACTCCAAAAACTAATATAAGTACACAAACAAATTTAAATAAATTAGACTATGCATCCACATGTGCTAACAATCTATGTATGATAAATGGAAATAATTAGAAACTAATTCATTTAATAAATTCACAAAACTTAAATTATTAATACATGAGAGCATCTAAAATGGAAGAAAATGATTTCTTGGAAATAATACAATAGTACAATACTAGAGTAAGTAATTCATAAATATATAATACATAATAATAATAATAGTGAAATAAAAATAAGTAAAAATAATGATGTACAACAAAATAAACATAAGGATCTTCTATTTAGCTACTGAAGATTTTGATCTTGTTGTTATTGCCGAATTAACCGCCCCACTTGAACTTATAATAATATTAGTAGGGCTCTCTATATTAAAGGCTTTATTTTCAGTAGTACACTGATTCATTAATGTAGCTGGAAGTGTAACGACGGCGTCATCAGTTGCTACAAAATCAAGATCAAGCATATTCTTCAATAAAACTGATTTCGATGAAGTCGTCTTACTGGCATAAATTAACCCAGCTTTAACATAAACTGCTGAGATTTTCCCCAACTTTTGACATTTTTTTGCTGCGTTTAAAATACGACTATTGGCAGTAGTCAGGCCGACGTTTACATATATTCGTTGGTTGGAGTTAATCCCAATATCATTCAAAGTTAAACTTTTTTTCAATTTATATTTTTGATAAAATTCAATTGCCGATGTTTTGACAAAAAATTTTACAATTATAGGTGGAGTTGTTATTGCAGTGTTTAATTTTTTTTTATTCGGAACACCTGACAGATCGTATTAGGTGTACTATAATCAATTGCTAAAGCAATTTTGTGAACTATATTGTACAAGTTTTCATTTGTTGTAATTGGGATACCATTCAATACAAGGTCACGAAGTCGTTCCTCTTTTTCAAAATCCCCAATGCGGGTCTCTATTAACTCAACTTGCGCATCCAATTTAGTAACTTTGTTCACTAATTGATCAAGCTCAGTCTTAAATTCTTTCAAGTTGGTTGTCCAGACATAGCAATAAATCATTTTTAATGCTTGTAGCAAAATCATTAAATTTTAAATCAAGGTTCGTCATGTTTCCAAATGGACATGTGTGGACATTACTGTAACAATAAAGGCAATCAAATCAGTATTTAGGTATTTTAAATGATGATGATAAAATATAGCGTAATTTTACATTCCAACAGTATATCACATAATAAAGAAATATTCACAACATTTGATTTCAAAATAGAAATACGCAAATATAACACATTTGCAACAAGTTATTTCATTCACTTAATTAATTGTTAATTTGTGTATAATATGCACTATGTGTAGATATGCACCGGCGATTAATTTCAAATAAATTAATTAATTAGAATTTATCAAAAAACAAAAACTTCAACTTTCACATGAAATTCACTTGCAGACATTTTGTGTATTATTCAACCATAGTATTAATGAATGCACATGTATTTAAGTTCAATGTTTGTACATTACACAATAAATTGAATTTTATGATTTACTTTATTTAATTAATATTAATCATCATGTATCACTTATATTAATTAGCAATAATATTAAAATTTTTAGAGAGACTATACAAACACCGACTATTCACTTTCCGCCATCTTTTTTCAAATATTTTTATTTGGTTTTGGTATGTATAACTCCCTAAAGTCAAGTTTTAGTTTTAGTTTAAACAATTTTTGAGTTCTATTTTGTATTCTTAGTACACAAATTTATGGGCTGTGATAGCCTGGTAGACCAATAAATAAATATAATAATAATAGTATAATTATGCGATGCAATCAATTTATTGCAATGTTTAAAAAATAAAAAAACAAAAACAAAAAAGTGTCGATTGATGATCGAATAAAAACTGTAAAGGCAATCAAGTTATTCGAAAACTATCTTCGAGTAACTCACAACGTTAATAACTGCCCAAATCACGGTGTTTGTCGGTATTGTAAATACATCAATCATTGTTACATGTCACACCACAAGTTTCAGTACCATCACTGTCGTCTCACAACTCACATGATTGTGACGAATGAACCTATTCTAATCACATCTTCGAACTACACTCAAGCATCTCTTCACACACAACCTACGGTATTATCAACAGCTGCACCGAGATTTGTTATGTTGGCTACTTCTGATGTTCTCATTTCAAACTCTACCGGATTGGTTGTCACTGCAAGAGCCATGCTCGATTCTGGCTCTCAATTAAATTTTATCACCAAATCATTGGCATCTGAACTTGGCATTCGACCAATATCATCATCTGTAATGATACAGGGTATTAAGCGTTCGTCGCTACCTTCATCTGGGTCTGATTTGCTGACAATTAAATCAAAATAGAATGGCTACACTACGAGTTTCAAAGCACACACCGTCAGCAAGATATCAAACAATCAACCGACCTTCAAACATGAAGTTAAAGTCATATTTTGTGAAGAAACGGAATACATCAAAACTCTGGGGCTCTATTGGCATTCAAAAAAAGATTGCTTTCGAATCAAGGTGTCACCATCGACTCATTCAAATAAGGTTACAAAAAGAATGATCGTGTCGGATATAGCCAAAATCTATGATCCGATAGGGCTCGTATCTTCAGTAGTAATAATTGGAAAATTCATATTGAATAAGAGCTTTGGCAGTTGAAGAATGATTGGGATAAGAGCCTGCCAATCCAAATTCATACTGCTTGGCATAGTTACCAATATGAACTGGAACAACTGCAGCGTTTATATATACCACGTCATCTGTTCGACACCATCATTGTTCCAGACTACATTCAAATACATGGAATCGCTAACGCTAGTAAACGGAGTTATAGAGCGGTTTTGTACGTGCTACATCCGGTTCCTGCGTTCGGCTACATCTTTGGTGGGAAGGTCCATTGTTTCGCTGTCTGTACGTCAGAAAATATTCCTGAATTAAAAAGGCATTCATTATCAGTACTTACTGCATCCAGGTTCCGTGCTGTTGACATTGATCACAAAGGTGACATACTGAAAAATTTCACTCGTAGAACATCATTGCTTATATGCTATAAAATTCAATGTCAAATCACATCGTAGATCTGAACCTTTAAATTGCAGTGAAATAAAAAATAGTCTGAAGACACTCATACGCCAAACTCAAAAGAGATTTGTTTTCCTGAAGAATATGATAACTTGAAACTTCCAAATTTTATAATTAAAAATTCACCACTCAAGTCATTATCACTATTCATTGATGACAATGGCATCATTCGAGTAGGAGGGTGGCTTAAATTTGCAGAATTATCAAAACATCCTGCATTACTACACCCGAAACACTTTGTTACAACTGCACTAGTGGCATTTCTTCACAAGATGAATTTACTCGTTGAACCTCAGGGATTATTGGCAATTGTCAGACAAAACTATTGGCCAATACATGGAAGAAAGGTCTGTAAAACTTTTTTTAAGGCTTGTATTGTATGTGCTAGAGCGAAACCAGTAATGCTTAAACAAATTATGGCCGACTTATCAAGTGAACGGGTGAACCAAGCATTACGCATTTTGTTTTACTGCAGTAGATTAATATGGACCATTTCATGTGTTTTACAATCTGCGTGGTAAAACATCTACAAAGGCATATTGGGCCTGTTTCGTCTGTATGGCAACCCAATCAGTTCATTTGGAACTCATCGATGTCAACTGAATCGTTTATGGGCGTTTTAAAATGATTCATTCTAGAGGGTTACCAAAGCAATTCCTATCAGACAACGGAACAAATTGTATAGGGGCAAACAACCATTTGCATGACTTGTACAGGTTACTACTAACAAGTTCTAAGCTCTCTCAAGCGATACAAGAAGTCACAGTCTGCGACAAGTTAGAATGGGTGTTCATTCTGCCTGAAACACACATTTCGGTGGCCTTCATGAAGCAGCAGTAAAATCAGCCAAACACCATCTTCGCCGATTAACTGACAATGCTTGCTTCACTTTCGAAGAATTTTCTACGCTCATCAAACAGATTGAAGCGGTTTTAAATTTCAGAACTCTAGTTCCGTTGGTCTCTGATAATATAGAGATTTTTACCCCAGCCCATTTTTTAATAGGTCGTCCGCTGAAATCAATACCTCAAAACTGCTGAGTGTCAATCAAACGTTCCCATATTTAAGAAATAGGAAATGGTGTCCAATTTACATAGATAATTTTGGGCATCTTGGTCAAAGGATTATATCCAGCAGCTTCAACAGCGTACATTTTGGCCAAAGACTCAACCTGATATCAAATAAGGAACCATAGTTATCATAAAAGAGGAAAACTTACCACTACTAAATTGGAAGATTGATTGCGTCATCAAAACTCATCCAGGTCCTGACAGCCATGTATAAATAGTGACCATTAAGACTCAAAAGGGAGAAATCACTAGATCTATTACAAAAATATCGACTTTACCTGTAGATCTTGAGCCAGTTCAACACGAGGGAATATGCCAATTGCGTTTTAATTGATGTTTTGACTCCATTCAATAAAAGACAATTTTGTGCTGTAAAATAAATAATTGCGTTAGAAAGGTGCATTTTTTGGTTTCAAAAAAATTTGCTGCTTACAGTTCATTTTATTTGTGCTGCTACAATTTTGGGAAAGAAAGGCTTTCCCTGATTATTCATTCTTCATACTCACTGAGCCAGTGTTAGATCTGATATCCAACCCGAAAGTAGAGCCAAATAAATGCGGATTTCAATCAAGAATATCAGACGCTTAAGCATTTGGAGGTCGTCAATGATCAACTCATTATTTTTTACCGCATCATTGTATGTTTAAAGTGGCGAGTTCAAGCACTAAATTGATGATATTGTTTTATGGGTCCTGCAAGACATCATCATCCAT
Organism: Tipula confusa; assembly: GCA_963556175.1. Classification (NCBI taxonomy): domain Eukaryota; kingdom Metazoa; phylum Arthropoda; class Insecta; order Diptera; family Tipulidae; genus Tipula; species Tipula confusa. Next base: position 2,999,072 of record OY744478.1, read on the forward strand.
GTCCTTAAACGATATACTGCATGCTGGACCAACAATTCAAGAGGATATTTTCATAATACTTTTGCAATTCAGAATGTTGATATCCAAAAGATGTATCGCCAAATCCAAGCTACTTTCAACTAATCCTATAGCGTTCAATCGAGATGATCCTATCAAATTTCTTTGCTTGTGCACCATAACATATGGGACTGCACCTGGGGCATATTTGGTAATAAGAACACTTCATAGATTAGCCACAGACGAAGAAATACGTTTTCCGATCGTCGCTCAAGTTTTCAGTCGAATTTTCTATTTGGATGACATGATGGTCGAAAACAAATAACTGGGTTGCTGAAGGCGGGAGGTTGCTCTTTGTCCAAATTTTGTTCCAACGAGGAGGAGATCATTGGCTCAATAGCTACTGAGCATCGTGAAAAGTTTTCAGATTCCACGTGCATGACGTAGTAAAGGCACTTGGGCTAATATGGCAACCAAAGAGTGATGTGTTGCGATATTCATATTCTCCAAAGCATGTCTCAGATAAAATTACGAAACAAGTCGTTCTTTCCGAAGTGGCGACTTTGTTCGACCCATTAGGGATGGTGTGCCTAGTTATTATACTCGTGCAAAAATGTTCTGCCAAGATCTCTGGAAACTAAAATTGGATTGGAATGTATAGATTATATGGAATAGATCATTTTTGAATCTAATCGTCACAATTATTCCAACACTCAAAAAAAAAAAGTAGTAATTTTGACTAAAATGACATCTAAATGAAAGAAAAAGAAGCGTTTAAAATAGAGTCAATGAAGATAGGTAGTCAATTTAATTACACTTTCTTCAAATAAACGATTTAAAATTTCACTATCTAATTTAATGATATATGTTTGATTGGAATACATTTGGTAGTTAAAACTGTTTGTCGATTTGACAATAATTCGTCAATTTAACAAATGATTATCAACAAAATTATTATTGAAAGGATTAAAATTTCTTTAAATTAACGAATTTGAGTATTCAGTTTGATTAAAATAGTTCGTTGATTTAAAGATCTCTTTGTCAAATCAATTAAATAATTTATTTGAATTCACAATTATATATATATATATATATATATATATATATATATATATATATATATATATATTTATATATATATATATATATATATATATATATATATATATATATATATATATATATATACATGCGATCGCTCGAAAATTTCCAGGAAAATAATAAAAAGATTATTCTTAATTTTTATTAAATTTTATTTAAAAAAGAGTTTATTAAAATTTCATAAAAGTATAATTTAAATAAATACTGCTTATAAAATAAAATTAATTATTAACAACTAAAAAAAAGTATTGCATTTAAAAATTAATTTTAAAATATTCACTAATCATTTCAATGCATATTAAACCATTTACTTTTAAACTTAAATTTACTTAATTCACTTAAATTGGTTTTAAACTTATAAAATTGTTTTGTATTAATCTTGAATCAATTGGATATTCCAAATTCAAGATTTTAAATATTTTTAAAAATAACAATATGTTACAAAAATAATTTTGTTGAGTTTTATTATACATCTTACCCTACGTCTCCACCTGATCTAAATCATACCATTACCATTACCATACCATAAGACTAAATTATTAAAGATGGCGTCTAGTGTGGTCAATGTACCATAAATCTGACATTTAGAAATCATTCGTTTATAGAATATAGAACAAGTGTCACCTTAAAAATTAATGTTATAAAATGTTATCGTCGCACGATATTCGAAATGTTAGAATTGCACTTGGTTTAAAATTGTTAAAAGAGCTCAAAAATCTACAATAGGCTGAAATAGAAAAAAAGAGAAAACGAAGAACACCTAATTTTTGGGTTAATTCGTTTTTAGTTAAAATGAGTGAACATGATGTGGAAATGCATCTACTAAAAGATTTAGATTGGGGTAATGGTGATAATTTTAAAAACTTTACGCGAATGCATGTTTCCCAGTTCGAAGAAGTTTTGGCGTTGGTAAGTTGACTGAATTACATTATAAATAAACTAAATTTTTATGTAAATTTACGTTGAAAACTTTGTGTTAATAATTTTTTTAATTCTAATTTATAGGTGGAACCTGTAATAAAAAAACAAAACACTGTGTTTCGTGATGCTATATCAGCCAGAGTACGCCTAGCTGTAACGCTGCGATTTATTGCATGTGGTGATAGTTACCGTTCTCTGGAGTATATATCAAGAGTGTCATACAAAACGATTTCCAGATTTGTTCCACAAGTTCTTAAAGCTATATGGAATACTCTCGAGCCCAAGGTAAACAACAATTTTTAAATTTCGTGCAACAAAATATTTAATTAATTTTTATAAAATGTTATTAGGTTCCACGCAAAAAAGAAGAATGGTGTAAGGTAGCCGAAGATTTTAATAAAATGTGGCAACTTCCACATACTTTGGGTGCTGTTGATGGGAAGCATATTCGTATTAAAGCTCCACCTAATTCTGCCTCGAATTTTTACTGTTACAAAGGACACTTCAGTATAATTTTATTTGCCATTGTGGATGCCCATGGAAAATTTTTGTTTATTGATGTTGGGTCAAACGGTAGGATCAATGACAGCACGATCTACAAGGAAAGTCTATTCTATGAGGCATTAACGAGTGGCGGTTTAGATATACCGTTGCCTACAAAATTACCGGGGCAAGAAACAAATACGTCATTTTTTTTAATCGGCGATGACTCATTCCCATTGTCTCGGAATCTGTTAGAACCTTTTAATAGAAATATTGCCTTATCCGTTCTACAAAAAATATACAACTACAGGCTATGTCGAGCAAGGATGATCGTGGAGTGCGCATTTGGAAGATTAGTTGCACGATTCCGAATATTCCATAGGCCAATAGAAACTTCCTTGAAAACGACGGACTTAATAGTAAAGGCGGCTTGTGCACTCCATAATCTATTGACAAAAGAAGCTTGTCATGTCATTCAAGAACACGAGGTTGTACAAATCAATAATTATGTTGATCCCATCAGCATTCAATACGTGGAATGTAGTAAAATGGCTACATCCACACGAGAAAATATTGTTAAGTATTTAATGTCAGATGGAGCGATAGATGGGCAGTTCAAAAAAATTAATTAATTTTAGAAAATAGAAACCAATTTTTAAAAATTGTATAAAAATGTTTTATTTCAATGTAAATTATATTTATAAAAAATCACAGTTAAAAGTTAAAATAAAATAAAATCAAATAATTCAGTCAAGTAAATAAAATAATTCAGTCAGTAAAATTCATAATTTAAAGTATTTTATTTATTGTAATAAATAAAAAACAGGTAAGAAATAACTTAATTTAAAAGATTGCACTTTCGTCGATATCTGCATTATTCAAAGCAGTATATATTAAATTTATAGGCGGAGGTGTCATAGGTGTACTAGTTCGGATTAATTTTATTGTTTTAAAAGGAGTTAGTGGTTTGTTTCCTGGTAATTGTTGATTAAAAACTCCTGAGGATGATGAAGATGGTGAATAATTGGGTAACGGGCAAGTTGGAGATGTAACAGCAACTGAAGTGTTCAATAGCCGTATTCTTAGCTCCGTCAGTTGTTGGTGAATAGATCCCATAAATTGGATGGCGTTGATCTCTGGTATTTGACGTAACTGTGTAGCTATAGCTTGTGCAAACACTTCAAATTGGTCCAGTTTTGGTCCAGAATTTACAGTAAAATCTATGAACTAATTCAGCGCATCATCAAAATTCACAGTTGAAGTTGATGAACTGTGACTAGATTGTTTCCTTTTCTTTGGTGGTGGCGCATTTATTTCTCTTTCATTTTCAACTTCGTAGTAAGTCTCATCTGACGTACTGAAATCATTAGATGTACTTGTCGAGCTTAATACACCCACGAAGTTTTCTGGATCACTTTCAATCTAAAAATATTTTTTTTTAATGTTGAACCATGTATAATATATATATATATATATATATATATATATATATATATATATATATATATATATATATATATATATATATATATATATATATATATATATATATATATATATATATATATATATATATATATATATATATATATATATATATAATGTATTATACATGAATATTTAACTTACATTTAAGTTGTGTTGACCTTTTCTATAAACAATGCAGGGATCAAGAAATGCCATCTCCTCAAAATAAAATAACGAGCTTTCACGAATTTCGTCTAGGCCTATTCCAGATTTTTTTGAACTAAGAATTTTTTTTTTCTGACGTGTACGCGGTACGAAGATTTTTAATTTTTTTTTTTATAATTTCTTCCTCTATTAACATTTCGGCCGCTATTTTTCTGTATGCATTGTTTTTAATGTCTGTCCTTCTGAATAATTTGGAATTAATATTCCAAAGGCATTCATGGTTTTTATATAAATTTATTAATTTTAAAATCTCTTCGTTTCTCATTTTACAATATTTAATCACACAAGACAAAGTTTCAACTTTTCAATGTAAAATCAGAATGACGCCATTTTGAAATTAAGGAAATGTCATAATATGGTATACCATAACTCTACCATCAAGTTATACCATTATGGTATAACTTGATGGTAGACATATGGTAATGTTATGTTAATTGCGAGTCTCCACTAGCAAACTGTTATAATATCAATGGTATAACTTGATGGTAATGGCAGGTGGAGAGCCTATGTTATCGTCAAAAATTGGTGAAATTTGATGATGAAATGATGATGTAAAATCAATATTTATCTAAAACGAAATAAAAGAAATAAAAAAAAAATTAAATTAAATGTTTTAAATAAATATATATGAACAATATATAAAATATAAATTGTATTTACTTACCAATTAGTAACCCATTGGTTCTTTTGTATTGCCACCATTTTTATAAAATTTCGATGGTCGAAAAAACATTTGTAATATAATGCAAATATTAATTTATCGTTGCCTGTGATAAATTCTGCCCATATGAAAAAATGTTTTGATACATTGCTTCCAGTTGTTACGTTTCATATTGGTATCCTTTGATTATAATTCTATTAAATAAAATATTATTCATATTAGATAGTAACTACTAATTTTTAATCGTATAAACAAAAACGTATTTCATCATGGAAATTTTTAATAAAAATTATGTGCACAAATTTAAGAGCTAAATAAATAATTAACTGTATAGGTACATACGATTTATACTTACATTGTTAATATTCTTATTTATATTTAACCATACAATATTTGAAATACCAATTCAAAAATTTTTAGATTTTTTAATAATAATTGTAATAATCACTTTTCGTCCATTTAAGTTGTTACATCTTTCATCACCACACAAAACTAAACTAAAAGTATTTTCATCAATTTTATTCCATCCACTTACTTTATCAGCATTCTTTTGTCGAATTAATCAATATTTCATCAATTGTACGAAATTTTTTACTGGCGGCAGTTATACGTTTGTTAAATTAAATAAATTTATTTGATTTAATGAAAATTGGTATTATTTTAGGAAAATATTCAATTTTACTATGGATTGAAGAATGAAGAAATTTAGTAAAATGGATTATTAATTTTCAAATTTAAAGAAGTAAAAATGACGACATTCTTTTTATGATAGTTTGAATATTTAGTATTTAAATTGATTATTTTTTAGTGGATTCATCTAAATTACCATCATCTATATTAATAAAATTATTTGTGGTGTCCGCACAACCAGAGAATAAAAATTAAAACTCTCTAAGCCTACTTTGTTTACGAAAAATAAAATTCATTTCTGTATACAAAATATCTACAAGTGCCCGAATTATATCTACAAATTCCATATATATTACAGAAAAATTTTATTTTGTTTTCCCCCATTTCTCTCTTGGATGTATATACATACATCATTATATACCATATTATGAAAAAGCAAAACCCTCTTTACTACAAGCCGTATTGTTTGCATACTCATGCTATACAAAAATATATACTTTGATTGTATTGTAAGTAGAAAATTGTGTCGGGATATGATAGCGAATATTGTGTAAAAGAAATAAACAAGAAAATCAAATAATGCGCATGCGTTTACAATTTTTTTTATTAATTTTATATAGAGTTTTGATAGTTACTAATACATCTAAAGTATATATTTTCACTAATACATTTTAAAAATACATGATGATGTGTGTCAACGAAAGTTACAAGACGGCTTGTAGTAAAGAGGGTTTTGTGAAAAAGCAATACACGATCATATAATAAACACAGCAGGGGAAAAAGCTTTTGCGCAAATATTAGTTTTAATTTCCCTTTTTCTCATGTGTTGCGCGAAAGAATTTAATAATTTATTGTATGATTGTATTACTATGTATTTCTATCCGAAAAATTTTGTGCGTATACTAAGATAAAGTAATTAAATAAAAATAAAAACAAAAACAGATAGGTACACAGTTTATCTTTTCACGCAGTACAAATATTAACGCGATGAATAGATAACAAAACGAATCTTTGTCCATTTGTGCATCGACTCGACATGCTAATAAAATGTATAGGTGCAGGGAGATTTGGGGAAATAAAAACAAAACACGTGTAATTTTTCGTAGTTAGTTGTATAATTTGATGAGCTGCGCTTAATTTATATATGTAATTAATTCGTAAATAATTGTATAATTTTACTGAATTTAACATTCTTGAAATTGTGTTTAATTTATATTTAAGTGTAGTGCAAAGCCAATAATTGTCTGTCTATACTTAAAATAATACGTAAAATGAACCGAAAAAGACCTATTACAAACGAGCGGAAAACCGCAAGAGAATAGCTGAACATTCATGATGAAATAGTTGAACATTCATGTGGCAAAATGGATGGTATCTGTGGTTATTGTGGGGCGAGATATTTTAATGCCGAAAAAACATCTACAGGGTATAGTAAATGCTGTTATAAAGGCAAAGTTATTGTTAAAAATGAGCCATATAACGAAGAAAATAAAAAGTATCCCCAGTTTTTAATCGACCTGTTCCAACATACAGATTCGAAATCAAGAAATTTCCAAACTTATATTCACAACAGTGCATTATCAATGGCATCTATGTCTGCAAACATTCACAGATTTTCGAGTAATGGGCCTTCTTGCTTTCGAATTCGTGGCCAAATATATCATTATGCCGGCCCATTATATCCAGCTGAGTTTGAGATACCAAAATTCGCTCAAATTTACGTTTATGATAGCGATGAAGCAACTAATCTGCGAATGAATATTCCCGAAAATATACCATGTATATCTGAACTTCTTAATGAACTGGATGTTTACCTAAGAGAGAATAATATTTATATTCAATCATATAAAATGATGAAAGACTTTGAGTCTGAACAAATGGCACTAGGACATGATATACGGGATATGTATATGGTTATGTCTGTTCGCACGGCTGATAAACGACGATACAATCCACCTGTATCAAATGAAGTAGCAATGATTTTCATGGGAAATTCTGGCGAACCACCATTTGACAGAGATATTAGAGTTTATTTAAAATCAGAAAATCGATTACAAAGACTTAGTATTTTAGATGGAGTTGTAGATCCTCTAACATATCCAATTATATACCCACATGGAGGAAGTGGATGGGATATGACACTTAAAACTAGAAATGGTAGCAATCTCACTCACCTTCAATATTATTCATTTATATTTCAACAAAGAGAAGGTGTTAATCAATTTTTACTCTGCAAGAAATTAACTCACCAATATATTGTGGATTCCTATTGTAAGATGGAAGCAAATAGATTACATTTTCTACGAATGAACCAACCAGCATTACGAAGTGACAGCTATAAAGGACTTCAGGACTTTCTTCTATCGGACTCCAATGATAAGGTAGGAAAGCCTGTTATTTTACCATCAACCTTTTCAGGAAGCCCGAGATATATGCAACAAAATTATCAGGATGCCATGGCAATAGTAAGAACGTTTGGAAAACCAGATTTATTTGTTACTATGACATGCAATCCTAATTGGGATGAAATTAAAGAACATCTTTATCCTAACCAGAATCCTTCTGATAGTCCAGATTTAATAGCTCGCGTCTTTAATCTTAAGCTTCAAGAATTTATTAATTTACTAACCTCTGGTAAACTGTTTGGCCCGTTTACGGCTTATGTTTACACTATAGAATTTCAAAAGAGAGGACTTCCACACGCTCACATATTAGTAATTCTATCAAATAAAATTTGTACAAATCCAGATTATATCGACCAAGTAGTAAGTGCAGAAATACCAGCGATTGATTCCAATCCACGTTTATACCAATTAGTTGCTAAACATATGATTCACGGTCCATGCGGTTCTTATAATCCTTCAGCTCCAGGTATGGACAATGGTAAATGTACCAAAAATTATCCTTTTTCGTTTAATGATTGCACGTCTGCTAATGTAAATGGTTATCCTTTATATAGAAGAAGCAACAATGGTACGTTTATTGAAAAAACCATTGGCGGTAAAACCATAAGAATATATAATAACTATGTGATCCCATATAACAGCTATTTACTCTTGCATTTTAATTGTCATATTAACGTTGAGGTATGTGCAACAGTGAAGTCAGTAAAATACCTTTATAAATACATACATAAGGGCAAAAATTCAAATTTCAAATAATGAGGTATTTCAACATGATGAAATTACTCAGTAGCTGGATGCAAGATATGTAAGTGCACCGGAAAGCATATGGAGAATATTTTCCTTTAAAATGCATGACAAATCTCATGTAGTATATAGATTATCTTTACATTTAGAAAATGAGCAAAATATAGTATTTCAAGAAGGTCGGGAAACTGATGCGTTCCAAAGGGAAACATACTACTTTGACCGCATGGTTTGAATTGAACAAGAATGATAACGTAGCTAGAAATATGTTTTACTCGGATATTTCAATGTACTATACTTTTGACAATAAATTAAATATATGGAAAACTAGAAAATATAATAAAACTGAAAAAGTTATAGGACGGATGTATAATATATGTGTAAATCAAGGTGAACTATTTTATTTAAGACTGCTTTTATTACATGTCAAAGGAGTGACGTCATTTACTGATATTCGTAGTGTAGACAATATCGTATATTCTACGTATAATGAAGCGTCCATTAAGCAAAAATTATTGTGCGACGATAATGAATGGGAAAATGCCATTAAAGAAGCAATCCAATATCAAATGCCAAACCAATTACGGCAATTATTTGCATATATATGCATATTTTGCAATCCACAAAACGCCTTATATTTATGGGACAAATACAAAGAATATTTAATTGAGGATTATAAGTCTATTTATCAAAATGATGAAAACGCTTCCAATAAGGCTCTTGGAAACATCTTAGAAATCTTACATTTACATGGAAGAACATTTTCAGAATTTGATTTACCAATTCCTAATGTTACAATTGAAACATCAAGCGATTATGACATTACTTTAGAGAAAAGTTATGTTGAAGATCGAGTTTCAACATTACATCCGGAACAAAAATTAATCTTCGATATAATTACTGACGCAATCATTTCTGATTCCGATCATCCTAAATGTTTCTTTATTGATGGCCCAGGTGGTACTGGCAAAACATATCTATACAATGTTCTATTAAGTTATGTTAGAGGAAATGTTTTTAACGGAGAACGAGGAATTGCATTATCTGGGGCGTCTACAGGTATTGCAGCTACACTTTTACCGGGTGGTAGGACCATACATTCACTATTCAAGATTCCCCTAAGTACCGATGAGATAATATTTTCAAGTATGACAAATCGTAGTCCTGACTGGAAAACAATTAAAAAAGCAAAACTAATCTTATTAGATGAATGCTCAATATGTCATAAAAAAACGTTTTTAGCGATTGATAAATTATTAAGAGATATAATGCAAATTGATAGCCCAATGGGGGGGCAAAGTATTTGTTATGGGTGGTGATTTTCGTCAAACCCTACCAGTAATTCGTCATGGGACTCGATCTGACGCCATTTATTCATGCCTCAAAACTTGCGAAGTATGGACTCAATTTAAAATATGTCACCTTAAAACAAATATGAGAGTTCGTAATGACAACGGTTTTTCAAATTGGTTGCTAGACGTTGGTGAAGGTAAAATTAGAACAGCACCACTTCTAGGAGAAAATATAATTGAAATGGATTATTCCCGCTGCATCAAAGAAAATTTAATTACAAAAATATTTGGGTCTGAATTTACTCCGGATGATATCCATCTATATCAAAACCAAGCAATTTTATGTCCTTTAAATTATGATACATTGAAAATGAATGAAGATGTTTTAAATATACTGAAAGGCGATGTGAAAACATATAATAGTATAGACTCTGTAAATGTAGATTCTACTGATCATGAATCGATACAACTATATCCGGTAGAATATTTACATCAACTAACACCATCCGGAATGCCCCCACATATACTTAATTTGAAAGTAGGAGGCATAGTTATGTTGTTACGAAATTTGAATACTAAACAGGGGTTATGCAATGGTACTAGATTACTAATAAAAGAAATGAAAGATAATGTAATCTTCGTTGAGATTTTAACTGGTACATCAAAAGGAATATTTGCTTTTATACCGAGAATTACTCTTATTCCAACAGACACCGGTTTATCTATGCAAATTAAAAGAGTTCAATTTCCTTTACGATTATCATTCGCTATGACAATCAATAAAGCCCAAGGTCAATCGTTTGATAAAGTCGGTATTTATTTACCACAGTCAGTTTTCTCGCATGGTCAGCTATATGTAGCTTTATCAAGAGCTACCAACAAGGAACAACTTTTTCTGAAAATAGAAAATACAAATAACCAGGGAGAATTGGAGCCGAAAAAAATCCATACTGTTAATTGTGTGTATAAAGAAGTTCTTTAAATTGTTAAAAATAAAGAAACTAAATTTTAAAAATAACTTTCTGTATTTGTTTTTTTTACTCTGTAATGTTTGGAAAATGTTTAAAAATTTTGGCAAATTGGGGTACATTTCAATATTTATCATTCTATGTACATTTTGAAATAAATAATACGATCAACGGCGCTGGATCAACGGCGCTGGATTTAATTTTGCAAAATAATTTATTATATTTGTTTATATTAACGCAAAATCACTATTTCAACACTTTATTAAAAGTCGTCGGAGGCGTCTCACCGCGTAGCGGGCGTCGTCCGCTAGTATTGAATAAAATATTTTCATTAAAAGTTAACGAAATCGTTTAATCAATATGACCTACGAGATTTTTTTGGGTGAACTTACTTTTGGAAATTACGCTACCCTTTATTTATTTCACTAGTTAGCTGCTGTTTTAGCGTAAACAGTTTCAGAGTTTGGGAAACAACGCTAACTAAATGACTCTTAAATTCACGTTGTCGTAACCAGTCTCAGTATACTCGTTGGTCCTGAATTAGTATAACTAAACGGAATTGTAACTATTTGCGCCGGCTGTAAAATTTCCTCTTCCTATTTTGTTTGTAGGCATTAAGTTCCCCCAAAAATTGGAAATGATATTAATCTTTCAGTTGCCAAGTTATAGCTATATTGTCAGAGGCAGAGCACTATCCAGTTGCTAGTCAATAAAATAAGTAGAGTTGTTCGGTTGTGATGAGTGTTATCTTAATTGAAAGCTATCCAAGTCAGAACCAGTATTACTAAAAAATATTAATACATTTTCAGATAAATATGTTTCGCGTAAAAATTAGAATGGGCTATACCAATGTTAAAAAAATTTAGTTTTCAAAAAAAATTATATATATATATATATATATATATATATATATATATATATATATATAATATATATATATATATATATATATATATATATATATATATATATATATACACACATATATATATATATATATATATATATATATATATATATATATATATATATATATATATATATATATATATATATATATATATATATATATATATATATATATATATATATATATATATATATATATATATATTTACATATGATGTATATGTGACTATATTTATATAGATATAAATATATATATATATATATATATATATATATATATATATATATATATATATATATATATATATATACATATATATATATATATATATATATATATATATATATATATATATATATATATATATATATATATATATTTACATATGATGTATATATGACTATATTTATATAGATATAAATAAATAAATATATATATATATATATATATATATATATATATATATATATAT
>OY744478.1:3023847-3027145 GCA_963556175.1 Tipula confusa
TAGGAGAATGTGTTGATGTTAAGATCGCCAGTGGTCAAAATGTGTTCATAATTGGGGAAGTACATAGAAAGCATTTCCTGTAAATAGTCAACATTACCACCAGCTGAATTATATAACTCCAACCAACACTTTCGCTTTCAGTAATTTAGCTTTAATAACAAAAATCAACTTTTGAGTCAGTCGAACTTCCAGTTTGTGCTATTTCTTATATATATATATATATATATATATATATATATATATATATATATATATATATATATATATATATATTGCCACTTCTCCAGCATGCTTTAATCTATCGTTTCTAATTATCGTATAACCAGGAACCTCTACAGATTTTGACGAAACCCAAAGTTTAAGCCACGTTTCACTTACGGCAATAAAATTAAAATCTATATTTAGACTTTTGGAGTTGAAGTACACCATTTTAATCAAACTAATGTTCACCTTGAGCGCGCATTTAATTACGCAGTTTGTAATGCACGGATTAATACTAAGTGACAAGGAGCTCGTGCTGGAAATACATATTTCATATTATTCTAGACAACTAGAAGAAGACAATCATGCGCCTGTCAAATGACAAGTCTCCCTAAAGAGATCGCTACACCATCTGTTTATAGGATCCGTCCAACTGTCACACCATGGCAACATGTTTGATTAATTCCTTGTATATCTTTAGCTGGTCGGCATTTGCAAGATATTTTGACTTTAGCAGTGGACATAGGACATACAAAGCGCACGGTTCGCAATGCCAAGACGTGGTTTTATATCCTCTCACACAATTATCCCGAGGTACAAAGGATTTCCGAGTTATCGGAACGCAGCCACCCCTACTAATCTCAATTACGTATTTGCGTAATTGATTTTGAGACCAACGGAAGGTGAAAATCGTATAAGTAGAACCAACAGTTCTTTAACACGATACAATGCAATGCATTGCTTGTGAATTGGACGCTTTATTATTCCATTGGTAGTTTTTAGCGTTACAACTCGAACGTGTCTATCTGACCCTGGCTGTACTTCAATTATCCTGTCTAATATCCACTTGCATATGGCAAAATTGTTATCCTTAATAGCTACTACGTCGCTAATTTCGACGTTTTTCGTTTTATTGTGCCATTTCCTTCTGTTTTGGAGATTCGACAGGTATTCCTGTTGCCAACGATTCCAGAAGTCATTTATTGTATAAGTTGCCATCTGTTTAGTTTCGAAATTTTTACATCTTTAAAGTCGTTTGATGGGAGTTGAGTGGTAGACCGATAAAGAAATGTCCTGGTGTAATGAAATCGCTTGACAGGATACAGATTGATCTGGAGTTTAATACAGCTTCGATTTCTGTGAGTAAAGTTGACATCTTTTCTATAGTAAGTATTTGTCCGTTTATAACCCTCCTAAAATGAAATTTTGCATTTTTGGCCGCCGCTTCCCATAATCCACCAACATGTGGTGAGCTAGGAAGCATATACAGTTGAAGGATATTCGGTATGTTAATAAAATATTTGAAATTGTGTTAAAATTTTCATTTAAAAATTTATATGGTTCTTTCAGTTGGGTTGCAGCTCCGATGAAATTGGAGCTACGTACGCCTCGATGTGCAATAAATCTACGTAGTGCTCCAATAAATGGTTCTACGGTAAAATTTAAGACTAACTCTATAAACACAGCTTCGATAGGCAAACATACAAACAAACAGACAGTTATAGTGGTTTCTTCTGCTTTAAACGTTGAATGTCGTCCCTAAACTCCTTGATCTGTATGTGCTTGAATATTATTTTTTCTACAGTTTGTATTTCTGATGTGGGAAGCATTCTGGACTATTCCATCACAGTTTGCAGTAAACAAGTTGTTCTGGGCTTAAACATCTAATAGCACAGTCGGCTGGATTTTGCTGCGAAGGGACGTGCCACAGCTGTGATTGGTTCATATCATCGAGGATTTCGGCTGTACGATTACCAACAAAAACATTCCACTTTTCCACAGAATGGGCCGATAATCAGTCAAGAATATCATAGAATCTGTCCAAGCATACATTCTGAAGGATTTTTAACAGTTAATAGCAGTTTTTTTACTAGCACTACGCCGCACAATTCAAGTCGTGGGATAGTAACTTGTTTAACCAGTGAAACCTTCGATTTTTCCGACAGTAATTGCATTTTTGCTTCTCCTGTTGAATTTGTAACTCGAACATATACCGCTGTTGCATATGCGCCTTTGGACGCGTCTGGAATCCCCAGTTGGGTTGAACGATTGGAGTTGATATATCTGGGAATTTCGATATTTTCAACGCAGGGTAGATAGTTTCTGATGGTGGGCCATTTGGTAATTATTGTTTGTGGTAATAAGTCATCCCATCCTAGGTTTTGGATCCATAAGAAAAATTTTAAATTGGTTCAGATAAGATGCTTCGTTCGGGAATTGTGAGATGGTTGTTTAATTGAACACGAAACTAAAATACGTTCTTTACCGGGTTCCAATATATTCCGAGTACTTTGACTATTTTTCTTTTTTCAATTTCGAGCTCTGGGACATCATTTAAGCCACGATCAATTTGTTCTAGAATAGATTCTTCGTTGGATAACCATTTCCTCAAAGTAAAGCCTTATTTGGATAGGATAGATACTTTCTGTTCATATATTTCTCTAGCCTCTTGTACGGTATCATTTATCAGCACCAGCCATCAGGTCATCTACATAGATGTCAATATGGTTTGCTGGCTTTGGGTATTGTTTTTTGTGAGATTCTGCGGCTTCATTAAGTGTTCGAGTTGCTATATAGGAAAGTTGTGCTGGTCGTATAAAATGTGACTGTATTTAATTCAAAATGTTGAAACGGCTCTTTCGAACTCTCGCGCCACATTTCAGGTTAACTTCTTTTCCATCGCACGCATTATTTGAATTGCAGTATCTAAGGTTTCGCCTAAAACGGTTGGTGGTATCTTAAAAGGCAAACAAACGACAAACCTACCTGTAGTATCAATCCTTTTTGTTTCACTAAAATGGTTTTCACAGAAAATTTCTTCTTCCGAATTTGGCAGTTGTTGATTTGATATTTTCTAATTCCCAGAATTTTCGCAAAACCCCATCCAAATTTTCATCATTAGTATTAGGGCTGATTGTAAGGGATTGTATTGATTGATGATTAGGTAGTTGCCCTTCTACTATCCAACCCAATAAGATGTTCTGAATAGTAAGGTTACTTTTGGTTGTCGTTTTGCCATCCACGAGCATCTCGAAGAACTTGTCGGACCCGATTAGCATATATATTTTTCTGCACTTTTATAAAATAATGGATCGGC
>OY744478.1:3027345-3059632 GCA_963556175.1 Tipula confusa
CAACAAAGTAAGGCACCCGTATATGAATACAGGTACAATATACGGACAAAATCAAACCTTACCACTCATACGCAACACCAATACACACCTACATATGCAACCGCCGGAGCAGGCACATATATACAAATACAAGAAACCCCTGCACATGATTATACGCACACAGCTGATCCAATGATCGCACGGCGCAAAAATTACAAGTCCAAACCACCTGCAACCATCACTTTCAAGGGCACAAGTAAGATCGCAAAAATTCTACTATCAACAAACAAATCTAATAAACCATCCTCACATAGACTGATCATCTCGAACACAAACAAAACCACCAACACCTCATCCCACGCAAGACCACAGCTCCTAATATCATTCTCAATGGATGCGGAATCATTATTAGGGCCATTATGCATCCATTTAGGAGCACGCACACATGCAATGCTCGGATTCACCCATTCACACAACCGCCCAACTTCAACTTGCAAGAGATACCTTTCTGAAAAAAATCTAAAACACCAATCCAACCTGAAATCACTAACCAAATCTCCCAATCAACACCTTCTACAACCATCCGAAAGAAAACACACACACATAACACATCATACCTATCTGATTAACACTACAATCAGAAAATTCAAACTTCAATGCAAGTCGACCAAAAACCTGCCACTAATCAATGAAAGCCTATCAGCCACTGAAAAACACAAATCGCACTGGTAAGACATTACCAAATGAGCACACAAGTACTTACGATACATACTATTGATGGAATGTTACCGCAAGCAACGGATGAAACGCTTTTCCAACACCTGAGATATACTTAACGCCGTGTGGATTGTAACCGATGATAAGTGCAGCCTCATGTATTTTAACTTTCTTCTCCCCAGCAACGGTGGT
This sequence comes from Tipula confusa, assembly GCA_963556175.1. Taxonomy (NCBI): domain Eukaryota; kingdom Metazoa; phylum Arthropoda; class Insecta; order Diptera; family Tipulidae; genus Tipula; species Tipula confusa. Next base: position 3,028,234 of record OY744478.1, read on the forward strand.
CTTGCCGACTACATTTCAGGAGCAAGAACTTTCACTGTTACACTTCTACAAACAAGGAAACAATCAAGAAACCAACTGATTCATTTAAGTTAAATGCAATAAGAAATTCAATATATAATATTGGATAATTATTTATATAATAATAAAACTAACATAACATCTCAAATTTAAATCCTCCTGAATGTAGATAAACCAACAACATAACTAAAATCGATCTCTACAATTCCAAAAAGAAATAACGTTCATATTACACTCCAAATTAAAACCTCTAATATTCAATACAAAAATTAAACACGCATCCATTTTCCTTTACAAACGAAAGATACCAAATTCAACAACACAAACGTTACACTATCACACGAAAAAACCGATCACTTTATTATAACACCATATGGAGAAAATAAGCATTTTCAATACCGAAAAATCGAATTTTCAATATCGAAAATATATACATATTGGAAATAAAACCAAACCAAATCAATACATTAAACTCTCCCATATTACATTCAAACAAAACCCACTCTATTACAAGCCGTCTTCTAACTTTCGTTGACACAGACAAACAAAACCGATATGAAAAACTGCGTGTAGTAGTGCGTTCGAAATCAATTTAAAAATAAAGTTTTTTTTCTTATATTTTCTGTTTGTATAGTATGCGAATGTTTATTTTATTTTACACTATATTCGACAAGTTTTTTACTTACAATACATTCTTATGTTCATATGATGAGAGAGCATTAGTATGCGATCAATACGGCTTGTAATAAAGAGGACTTTGCATCCAAATATGACCCGTACATATATATATATATATATATATATATATATATATATATATATATATATATATATATATATATATATATATATATATATATACACATATATATATATATATATATATATATATATATATATATATATATATATATATATATATATATATATATATATATATATATATATATATATATATATATATAACTACAAAATTCGTAGTTAATGGGGAATGGTTTTTATGCGTTGCGTCAAAACCAACACAAATGTATATACAAGCCATGAAGTTGCGATACTCATGCCAAAAAGTGACTACTATACCTAAGTATTAGTGTTGTGACGTAGTATAATTTGTATATACTTTTATTATATACTTTGATGTAAATAAAAAATGAATACGAATGATGGAACAACAGTATTTTGCGCTCTTTAAGACAAAGCAAAAAACAAATTTATTATTTAACGAGAGAGAGAAGTATTGTTATTATTATTTACTTCATAATATACTATACTATATACTAATAATTTAGAGCAGAGTGGACAGTCGCAAAATATAATTTTTGTTTCGTTTTTTTTGTAGAAATGTTATGTACTTTGAATTTAGAGGAGTATGGACAGTGCGAAATATAATTTTTGTATCGATTTTTACTGTAGTCAAATTCACTAACACATACACCCAATAGTAGTCATAATATGTTTTACTTAGCCAAGCTTCATGGCTTGTATAATATACAATAGTGTTGGTTTTGGTTGCGTTCAAAACCCTCTCTATTATACAGGCCTATTCATTGCATACTAATGCTATATAATCATATACACATGAGAATGTATTGGAACTAAAAAACATGTCGATATATGATTTAGAATGTAGTGTAAAATAAAATAAAAACATTACTATACTATAAAACAAAAGAGAGTAAAAAGTGTAAAAAAAAATTTAAAAGTCAAAATTGATGTTATCTCTTTCCTATACAAAACACAAATAACAAAAAAAAGAGACGAAAAAATTCTCAATTATCCATACACATTAAATAGTGTGCGTAACTTAGAGATAAACATGTTAAATAGTGGTAGTAGGAATGAGAAAATTAAACATTTTTTGGTATGGATTGTCATAGCACCAATCCACTCAATTGTGTATATAGGTTTTGTTTATATGTGTCAACGAAAGTTACAAGACGGCTTATATAATAGAGAGGGTTTTCCTTGTGTCAAGGAAAATGACCTGTTAAGGAATATGCGTGGTTGATTCTTTTGATACTGCGGATAAAAGCCATACTTCCAGTTTTTTAACTTAGTTGGCCACAATGGCATTAAAAATTCGAAATGATGGAGAGCCTTGAAAAATGTGTTATAATAACTTAAGGTTGTTCTGCCAAATTTTCAAATTTGGTTGCTCATGCATTGCTCATTAGCTGATTGTTTGGAATTGTACATCAATTTGAATCCTATTCGTTTAAAGTTACGCAATTAGTATAAAAAAACATTAGTTTAAAACTTATTATTAAAAAACCCAGGGCCCCTATTTGTGAATTCGATCCCGACGGAACGAACGACGTTTTCAAAGGATTGGTATTTGTGAATTCGTAAACGTACATACGAAACATTATTAAAATAAAATTAATTTGAAAATGTGTACACAAAATTACAATAGAATTAAGAAAAACTGAAATGGCCAAATCAAAAATCGAAACGTCAAAATCCAACAAGCTGTGTATTTTTCTATGAAATTAAAATTTCCCTTTTTATTTTGTGACAGTGTACATTTTTGATTTCGATTGAATTCATAGATTCCAATTCCAAGTCGAAACGAATTCATAATTCATAACGAATGTAAATTCGAAACGTATTCACAAATAGGGATCCTGTTTAAAACATAGATTCCAAATGTTTTAATGTTTTTATGTTTAAAACAAAACCATTTGTTTCTAACATGTTTTAAATATTGTTTTAAACTTGCTAGCAATGATTATATATATATATATATATATATATATATATATATATATATATATATATATATATATATATATATATATATATATATATATATATATATATATATATATAAATATATATATATATATATATATATATATATATATATATATATATATATATATATATATATATATATATATATATATATATTCAACAATGTATATATATACATTAATTTTTCATCTGGTAACTCAGATTATTTTCAGTAAGCTCTGACTCGTCCAAATGATCGTTATATTTGCCGCTTCATTGAAAATTTTCCATTCAAGCATCCATGCCAAAAATCTCAGTGATTCAAAATTATCGTAATACTAAGCTATAGTTTAATCACTCACCATCACAAATATCAGTGAACACAAAATATAAATGAGCAACAAAAATATTACAAATTATAAACAAAATATAAACAAATAGGAATCTCTCGCTCCAGGTAATAAAATATCAAATATTTATTTATAAATCTTTTATTGACTCATAATCATAATCATTATAAAATCATCACCCAATATCGATCATGATCATGGTTTTGTTTATATAAAAGGTCGTATATAATGTTTAAATTGAAAAATAAATATTTACTTAGATATATAGCAACACAGCAAGCAAAGTTTACATTTCTAGTACATACAACTATTATTGACACAAACTATCGTTAACTATATAAACACAATAAGATGAAATATAAGGAAGTTATATATAAATATATATATATATATATATATATATATATATATATATATATATATATATATATATATATATATATATATACATATATAATATATATATATATATATATATATATATATATATATATATATATATATATATATATATATATATATATATATATATATATATATATATATATATATGTATATTTATATATACATATATATATATATATATATATATATATATATATATATATATATATATATATATATATATATATATATGTATATTTATATATACATATATATATATATATATATATATATATATATATATATATATATATATATATATATATATATATATATATATCCTAATCGTATTAGATAGTGTAATGCGGAAACTAGATAACAAGTCCCCTAATGGCATTCAATGGGGGTTAACTGGTAAACTCAATGATTTGAACTATGCAGACGACATATGCTTGCTCACATACAAACACTGCTAGCTGTTGCAGCAGAAAGTGCAACAGCTATCAGATCTAGCTTTCGAAGTTGGTCTCAAGATTAATATCAAGAAAACCAAGACGATGAGACTCAACACAAATATAACCACACCGATGCACATCAACAATATACAAATTGAAGATGTAAATGAATTCGTATATCTTGGTTGCACAATAACGAAAGCAGATGGAACAGAAGAAGGCATACACAAACGTATAAATAAAGCCAGACATACCTTCAACATGCTACACAAAATCTGAAATACTTCTGTCCTTTCGCGCAAGACCAAGATACGAATGTTCAACTCATCGGTACTACTGTATGGGTGAAATCGGTACTACTGTATGGAAGCATACAGGAGCTACAGGTGTTCGTAAACAAATGCCTTCGACGAAGAATACTTAAGTGTTTCTGGCCTAACATCATTAGTAACATCAATCTGCACAGAACAACATGTCAGTCAGACATTGAGACCAAAATAAAGCGACGAAAATGGAGATGGATTGGCCACACACTGAGAAAGGCATCAAGTGATATAACGAGGATGTCATTAGACTGGAACCCGCAAAGAAAAAGAAAGGTTGGAAGGCCAGCAATGACATGGAAGAGAACGATGCTAGCAGAAGCAAAACACCTGGGAAAATCATGGGCGGAAATTAAAGCAATAGCCCCAAATAGAGTAAGATGGTTCAGAATAATAAACGCTTTATGCTCCTAAAATTGGAGATACAGGAAATATATATATATATATATATATATATATATATATATATATATATATATATATATATATATATATATATATATATATATATATATATATGTATATATATATATATATATATATATATATATATATATATATATATATATATATATATATATATATATATGTATATATATATATATATATATATATATATATATATATATATATATATATATATATATATATATATATATATATATATATAAAAGCATTGATCATCATTAAAGCTGAAAATACATATAATCATATACATATATAGTAAAAATATGTTGCTATACTTAATTTTTACACGTTTAGTAAATAAACAAATTTAACCGTCCCCTAACGCTTGTTTACGGATGATCTACGATCACTTGTTTTTTAAATAATTTATCAAGTAATGCTGTCATTAACGATCGCGATATTATGATTAACTTTTGATTGATATTTATAAAATTTGATAATGTTGCTAAAATATCATTTTCATTTATTATCATTTATTTTTGGCCTTTGTGTTTAGGAGGCACTCCCATACCTCGTATGGACCTCGTAAGACTTCTAAACCAGCATGTTATCCTTAGAATTCCACCACAGCCTCCTTGGCTTGTCGAAAGAGGTGACTAAACAAAGGTTGGATCGTTGGGCTGACTATCAGCTTTCGTAAACCACCTCTTTGTTAAAATTCAAACAGGCCCCCTCTAACCCCTTATGTTAAAGGACACGCAGTTTAGGATTGGTACGTGAAAAGTGCAATCGTTAAGGGAATCAGCGTTTGATGGCACCATATCAACCATAAGAAAAAGTATCGTTGTCTTCCAGGAATCTCGATACCCAAAAAATGGGCACCACGTGTCCCAAAGCTATACATTACTTCACAGTGGAGATCACCTCTGAAATCTTGGTGTTGGCTTTTTCGTTGGGTACTAGGTGAAAAAGGCTGTTGTAGATTTTAAAGCAGTTGATAATAGTATGTGTAAGCTACTCGTTTACGCATGCAACTAGCCAACCTGTTAATCATTTGTGTTTATGGGCCCTTTTATGATAAGCCAACCCAAAGATCTCACAACGATCTCATTGTGGCTGCACATTCTTTCGTTGAACAACACACCCTCGTAAGACGTTTCGAAATCAATTTGGCCATGTGTTAATTACTAAGGAAAAATCACGGATCATCTAAGATCGGCCGGCTTCCAAAATTGTCGGCAGTAATCATCATCAATTGATCACTGCAAAGATAAGATGGAACAAGTAAGGGACTACAAGAAAACGAAACTTACTTTTCAATTGTGAAAGTCTGATAAACACAGATGAGAAAACACAATATCAGAATCTTGTAGCAGTATAGCCACAGATTTAATATAACCCAGATGTCTTATTGGGAAGGAAATCGTGGTTGGAAACAGTGATGCCACTTTCCACATTAGTTTATTTTTTGGAACTTCAATCGAGAGGCCCACCTGAATCTTGGGTAAAGGTTTAAAAGTTGGATTAAATAGTATAATGCTAAAAGTATAAATAACTAAAAGAAATGTAACGTAATTTTATATTTCGTTTATTTTGTTCTATACTTCTACATCTCTTATGCATGTAGTTTTTGAAATATTGATCTTTACTTATGGCAAATAACTTATATTACTATAAGGGAATTCGTTAACATTTCCATAGTAAATGCGAACGACAGCATGATTTCGTTAAATTTTGATTCGTAGAAAAATCCTAGATGGCATAGCAAACGTTTTTAACGAGAACAATAGATGGCGCGTCAAACAATTTTTCTTATTTTTTTTTTCAAAATTTCATAACATTATATAGTAAGTTAGTTTTAAGATCAATACAAAGTATTTGTTTAATAGATTTAATTTTTATAGATAATATCGATCATTTATATTCTAGATTTAATATTAATGATACAGAAAATCATTTTTACGTATAACTTAAAACTATTATAGATATATATATTATAAAATAAGATTTTTCCAATTTAAAAAACAAGAGAATTAAAAAAAAATAGGAGTAAGAAAAAAATTAACGAAGTTAATTCATTTTAATGAAATGAAATAATTAAAAAAAACAAATTTTGTTTTATTTATTTATTATTATATATGAATATAAGCCCATTTACTTCAATAATTTCCAATTCCGATTATAAAATTTAAATTTTTTTTTAGATTTTAAATTTTTGTTTCGTTAATAATTTGTTGAATATAAAAAACTGTAGATAAAAAAATGTAAACAGTTCGTTCAACTACTACTAGTGCCATCTATGATTTTTCTACGAACTATATCATGTTGGCACATGAATTCGACGCGATTTCTCTTATAGTAATATAAGTTATTTGACTTATGCCGATGCGTTATTTATTAGTGTATATAACATAAAATCTCATATAGATTTTTATATATAAAAATTTGTGTTGGGAATTATATTATAATGCACTAGTATATGTATAAATTATATACATTGTAAATTTTAGTGGTATTCGTTAAGTTTTATCCAAATTTCTACTTATCTAAAAATATTCATTGATATAAAAATAATATATTCCACAGCACAACAACAACATTAGAAAATGCATAAATTTTTCTTTTCTTTTTCTGTTTGTAAGAATTCGGCTTTAATTATAAGAATTTAAAATTATACAGCTATGCAATTTATAGTTTATTGCGTAAAAGCGATGGTTAATATACTTGCAAATCATGCTGCGACCCAAGATTCGAATCTTGCCAGGGACACAAAATATAGTACAGATGAAAATTAAGTTACAACTTGCACCTGTTACCGAATTTGTGACATTTGTGAATATGTGACAATTTGTAACAAGTGGTTGTAAACCGTCTGTTACAAATTGTCATAGGTCTCTTAAGGAGCTCTGTATGAGATAGTTTACGGCCAGATACTATAGTTAGTTATATTGTAATAACCCGCTTAAATAAATGTGACATCCCATGATCAATTATTTGAGCATAATTATACTTTGTAATGATTGGGATGCTTTGGACCGGAACTATACTGCATCAGCTGCAATAGAACATTACACCCGGTTAACTATAGCGTCAAGGCAAAAATATTTAAAGATGTTTAGTAAAAATGACAAAAATTTACTTAACTAACTAAACCTCAGGCAACTAATTGGGATCGTGGTTAAGTCTTTGACCTAAATTTTACAGAAAATTTAAGACAATTTGTGCTAATTACTCGAAATGGGAACTACGATCGATTAAATATTATTGGGTATATCGTTGAATTTTTACATTTTGTAACATAATTGAAGCTGTGTTGACACACTTGACGTAGTGTTCACAGACTTTAAGAAATATTCACTCAAACTTGTTGTTGATTAAAGCTATATCTTTGCAACCGTAAACAAGAAGTAAAATTTGGCAAATGTCTTTCGGATGAGTCAGAAGTAATATCTAAGGGTTCCACAAGACAGTCATTTAGGTTCATTATTCTTCTTAATATTTATTAATGATGTGAATTCCAGGTTACTCACATCTAAATTTTTGCTTTTCGCAAATGATATGAAATATTTGTTTGGATCGAGGATCTAAATGATTGTAAAAACCTTCAGAAAGATTTAAATAGATTTTTTATATGGTGTGAATTAAACAAACTGGAACTTAATGTAAATAAATATCGAATAATGTTTTATGTATAACCAAAATTTTTTTCTATAAATTAATTTGTATTTGTCTCTAATACATACAAATTTATTATCAAACGAATAAAAAATAAAAACGATAATTTAAAAGATATTTTTAATAGATGGCACTATAAGCAGATAACCAAATAAAAATATTCATGGTTTGTTTCATTGATTAGTAAAATTATTTAGGTGGGCTCCTCGATTGCAGTACGTAATTTTCTCACTACAATTGGCGCAATTATCATCAAATTTTGATCAAACCACACCTTAACACTGCAATAAGCTATCTGGGTATATTAACCTGTGGTATAGCATTGTGGAAACTAACCACCGTTCATTGTTGCATTACAAACGCAAGAAGGTATCAGGCTAATAAGTTTGGGAGCGACATTTATAAAGGTTTTTTAAATATTCTTTATTGGGTAGCAGAACTCGAATTCTGTTTCTATATTTCGGAAGATGTATAATCCATCAATACTTCTACTACAACAATATCCGCTCCTACGGTAATACATTTTAAAGACTTTGCACACGTACAGATACCGCAGCAGTAGTGTATTACTATCAATAAATTAAGGAAACGATAGCATGTTCCTTAATGCTAATACATTAAACCAGTAAAGATTTAATGTATTAGCCAAGTAGATGCCACCCCAACATATTAACTTATATTGATGTGAATCAAATAATGCATAGTAAAAGCACTTTAAAAAATCAAAGCTGCATATATATTACGAAGATAGTAGTAGAACGATTTTAAGGATTGGTGAAGTTTCTTTTTCAAATTGCTAACATGATCTTTAAAATTTAGTTGAGAATCCAGCATCAACCCTAAATATTTAAATGACTCCACTATTTCAATTATCATCACATCCAAGCCCATTACAAGAAAGTGAATGACAAATCAAGGGATTAGGAACTCGCGTAGAATAACCAACAATGAAATTAATTTTTTTAAACTTATCAATTACAATCATGATATGTCATTGACAATGAAGCCATGTCAGCATTCGCGTACAAAAATGCTATGTCATCCACAAACGCAATAATATTACCATTAAATTTCACATCAAAAATTGAATTACAGTAAATCAAAAATAGTAACGGCCCAAGACAGAACCTTGAGGGATTCCGACATTTACACTTTTCTCTGTAATTTTAGGTTAATGGACGAGTTTTTTAGACAACCGAATTGTCGTTTATCAAGAAAATTTATTTTGTCTAAATAATTTAACACCCTAGAATATTTTTCTCGAAAATCTTGGAATAAGAATTTAGAAGGGTAATAGGTCGATAGTTATTAGGATTGTATCGTGGAACTTTCTTGAAAAGTGATTTAACGATTCCAATTTTTAATCTATATTAGGATAATAACACTATCGTGATATCGTTCTAGAATTACATATGGTTTTTAAGTAAAGTAAAAAAATTGAAAGCATTGGCAATTTCATATGGATCACTTTTATATGGATCACTTATATGATATTATATGGATATATGGATCACTCTATATATCACTAGCTTCGCAAGTATTATTAAGAATATTACTAACGACTTTTCACCTAGACTTTAAACAAGTAGCTTCACTTAATTTTCCCTTAAAATATGTTTCCTAGGTTGGGGTACCAAAATCTTAATTTGAGGATTAAGTTTATGAATTTTTTCATAATTTATTTTAGATTGAAATATCAGTGAGTATTTACGCGTTTTTTACACTTGTTAGAAGATTTCAAAATCAATGGTGGATGGTGGTATGATCAGTAACAAAAAGCTGCATATTCCTAACTTCAACTGTGCAATTATAACAAATGGATTCAGATAAGATGTGATCAATACAGATATTTCAGCTCGATCTAGTAACAAAATTTAGAAGAGGGTCAAAACCGAAGGCAGAACACAGTAATAAGTAATCATCTTTTGCCATTAATAAATCCTAATTTATATCTCCAAGCAGTATTTTATGTGTAGTATTATCCCTACTTAAAATTCCTTTGGTTCGCTTAAAAAAATATCAAATGCGTATGAAAGTGAAGTCCGTAGATTAATACGAAACCGATTTGAACATTATAATAATAAATGACAACTTTCATAGCTTTGGCGGAGGAAAACATAAGCTTTGTTACCTGATAATGAAAATCTAATAAACGCTGCTACACCCCCAAATCGATACTTACCATTGCAATTAGCACATGGAACGAAAAACCATTACTATTGTAATATCATATTTCAGCACTCGAGATCCATATTTGAGTAAGAAATAACCAATCAAAGCCAATGTTAATTACACTGATATTTGTTACCATTGTATCAAAAATTTTTCGTCTACTATGAATGTTTTGCAAAATAACATAAAAATTATTACAAAATACCATCACATCACTATTAAAAAATAAAAATATCTAAAGCAATAATTCAAAATATTAAATAAAGTTTTTCTATTAAAAAAATGGCGTGTCCTACTACAAATGAAATATTAAATAAAATTAACGATAAAATATTTGTTCTAAAATTATTTATAATACAATGATAGTGTACAATGGCTGCGGCCGAATAGTCGGGTAAATCGTTCTTTTACCTTTGTTTTAACAGTGTACAGGGTCAATTGAAATAATGTACTAGAAAGCAGGGTAATCGAGGATTTGTTGTTGTGAGTTTAACGTTTTTAAATGCTTTTGAATACATATAGCCATTTACGGTTTTATAAAATTAAGCCTAAAAAGTAAAGATAATTGTTTTGGTTAAGAATTATCAAACACAACTTTTTAAACTAACAATTATCTAATGCTTAACTATATATATAACCTTTCAAGCCGATTTTGACAAAACTATTTACCAAATAACTCGGACACGAAGGTAAATGTAAAGGTAAATGTGTACTAAAATTACAATTTATTGTGCTAAACGATTTACCAGACTATTAGGCCGCACCCAATTCTTTCTTTCTTTCGGCCAATTCTTTTACTGCCACAAGAGCTCTGAAAATTGGAAATTTTTCTCTAAATGCAAAGTTTGTTAAATCGCATATAATATATATATATATATATATATATATATATATATATATATATATATATATATATATACATATATATATATATATATATATATATATATATATATATATATATTTATATATATATATATATATATATATATATATATATATATATATATATATATATATATATATATATATATATATTATATATATATATATATATATATATATATATATATATATATATATATATACATATATATATATATATATATATATATATATATATATATATATATATATATATACATTTATATATATATATATATATATATATATATATATATATATATATATATATATATATATATATATACATTTATATATATATATATATATATATATATATATATATATATATATATATATATATATATATATATATATATCATTATTTGTTCATAATACACATAATGAATGGTTATTGGTTAATTCAAAACTATTTGTACAAAACATCGAAATAAAAATAAAAAAAATCAATGGTACGAGTATTAAAAAATAAAAATAAAAAAAAATTACTCTGTTCAACTCTGTTCTGATTTTTAGTATTGAAAACAGGAGGCCTACTATTGATTTCGATCGCCTTCGTTTTGTGTTCGTTCAAATAAATTTATACTATTGGTTTCGACGGATTCAATAATTTTACGGATTCAATAATATCCTTAAAATAACGTGAAAGCCGTATCGTTTGGTGCAAATGTTTAGCTCCATAAATGCATGATGGTTTGATTTTAATGTTAAACCCCATAGGTGCATACAATTTTAATATAAATGTTGTTAAGGTTAACAAACCAACAGATGGCTTTTGAATGAAAATGTAAATCTTTAAAATCCGGTTTGCAATTGAGAGCCATTTTGAATGATCTCATACTCATCCGTCAGGGTCTAACTCTCACATCCATACATGACACCGGGTCTGAAAACTTCAGCTTGTCGGCATCTGGAAAGTATTTTAACTTTAGCAGTGGACGTAAAGCATACAAAGCACGGTTGGCAGCGATAAGACGCGGTTTAATAACCCCTCCCGCACAGTTATAATGAGTGACAAGGGACCCGAGGTATCGGAAACTTGTCAATCCTTCAAATGTGTGGTCACCACTACTAAAATCCATTGCGTCTTGACCTCTATATCCAGTGATCATACAATATATTTATTTCTGGGCTCATTGATTTTGAGATATCTGTGTATCATCTGCATATGCCAGATAAAAACCACACGGTCCGATATTTACATTTTTCAACATAATTGTTTTTGAATAGATCATGTCGGACTGGCAAGATTATACTACAACCGAAAATGGTGCCATCTTATGGCAAGTGATATGTTTTAAACGTATGGCAAGTGATATGTTTTAAACGTATATTTAGATTCTGCCATTAGATGTCAGTCAAAGTATCAAAAATATAAATACTTTGTAATTATGGCGCCCATAATCGTATGTATGCGGATAATAATTATCCGCAAACCAACCATTTTAAACATCATAACCACGTGATTTGTTTGGCCAGTTAAATTATTACTAAAGCCCGTGTGCGGATAACTATGTTTCGTGATTCAAAATAAAAACCAAGTTAAACTATTTTTAACTTGTGTTTGTTTTGTTTTACGTGCTTTAGCAGTAATTAGATTGGCTGAGTGTTTCACGTGATTTAGATGTGCTGATTTTATTGGTTTTACGCGGAATATCAATAAGCAATTATCTGTTGGAATTTATATCGAACACATCCCTTTTAATTGGATATCAACAAGCAGGGTCCATTTGTATTAATCCAAATGCTGTTAACTTTACATTGGCCGAGGCAACCAGAAATTTAGTAAAGAATCGGTCTCTACGCAAAGAAACTATCGTCATTTATTTAAAACAACCTTTGCGCATATCAACTGATCACTCCTCTGTCACAGATCAATGAACTTGTAATGAAGGAATTTCCATCATGTGATTTTACCAGTATTCAAAACCAACACTATTGTATAATTATACAAGCCATGACGCTGGCTAAATCACGGATATTATTAAATAATATAACTACAATTTGTTTTATCTTTCGTATTCATTTTTTTACGGATCAATGTGTAGATCACATTGATCCGTAAAAAAAAGTGCTTCAATACTTACGTTGTTGCGTAAGTATTGAAGCTTCATGGCTTGTATATACAATAGTGTTGGTTTTGCAGTATTGCAAATCAGTAGATTATGCCTCTATTCCTTTGTACATCATTGGGTCAATGTCTATGCCATACCAATACTGTGAGGGAAAATAGTGGAAAGGTGAAACTAGGCAAGTGTTTGCAGCGGAGGAAAGCTTTAACTTCCACAGTTATTGGATCTTCCCGAGCCCATACGTACTTTTCTGCGTAGACTGTCAACAGAAGATAAACATTTCCTGAAAAACATCGAAAGGTGCAACAACTGTTTCCAGATGACATCTTTCGGCACAATCAAAGAAATTAGAGAGCCAGGATACATGCCAAAATTCAAGGTATAGAGTCAAGTATATTACCGCATCGGGAGTCTACAACTATTACCAAATAAAGAGCCTACATTTTTGCAAGTATATTTTGTTAGAGACCACAAACAAGGCAATAAATGGTCCTTCAATTGCAAGGCATGCTGCATTATCATAACTCCTACGTTCGCAGCTTCAAATCAGCCATGAAAAAGATGGGACCTGAATTAAAAGTCGTCATCTTAGCGGACAAAACCTCACTGAGTGAGCATGAGAGGCGCTTCAATGCACCGACAATATCTGTCATCACGTTGGGTGAAGAATATGGAGCAAGAGACATAGTTTTAGAAAAAAGGAATGGCATCATCCAGATAATTCCCGACTTGCACAGGTCCTACGATACCCTACAGTATCCGCTTCTATTCTGGTAGGGGAAGGATGGATCATTTTGAACTGCGAGAAAGGAACCCGATTACAGGAATGCCACAGGCTAAGAAGATTTCTGCGCATATAGGATGATGATGAAATTCTACGCATATAGGATGATGATGCGCTCTTACCTAGCTTCAAGATTTTACTGAGAAGCATGGACCTGTTTCTTCAATTTAGCATGGATATGTACGCCAAGATAGAGTCTGAAAGGCTGAGGTACATCCGACTGAATCAGAGGACGTTAAGAGTGGAACGGTATGCGTATTTGAGGGATGCCGGCATCAACGATGGAAATGTTGCCGACATTGGCCAGTTGATTATCTTGCCTTCGAGCTTTACTGGAGGTTCCAGGTACATGCACGAGCGTACTCAAGAGACCATGACCTACGTAAAAAACTACAATAGACTGAACTCTTTATCACCTTTACATGCCATCCGAATTACCCAGGAATACAGCAGAAACTGCTTTGATGGACAAAAAACACAGGATTATCATAATTTACCTGCAAAAGTATTTCACTAAAAGTTTAAAACACTGATGAGTCTCATCTAAGCGTTCACCTTGAGAATAAACAGACCGTAAATGTTGCTGAACGTGCACAAGCACCTCAGGAAACAACACTGGCGTCGTTCTTCAAGCTTATCCATGATGAGTTTGCACACACACTACTTTACAACCAACTCCCAAAGAACTACACTTGGAACACCAGAAACAAGACTTGGAACCGCTGGAAACAAGGACTGGTTGTACCGAAACTAGTAGGAATGCTCTCGGCCGGGTGAACACCGTCTATCCAAACAACTTTGAATGCTTTCACCTACGAATCTTTCTGAATGAAGTCAGGGGTCCAAAGTCATTTATAGATTAAACGTACAAAATGCTTGCCAACTTAGTGGATTACTGGAAAACAATGACAATTGAAACAGAGTATTGGAAGAAGCTGCTGCCTCTCGATCTTATGCTGCAAATATGATCAATGTCTGCTCTGCAATAGTTATTGATGAACCACAAGGAAACCCTGTCAGAAGACATACTACACCAAGCCCGTTTACAACAACAGAACATGGATCTGGACTATAGTGATGATATCTTCAACAGAGCTCTCATCTACATTGAAGATCAGATTGTATCGATGGGCGGATTGGACCTGAAGTGCTTTGGGTTTCCAGAATCAAACCGCAACCGTGAATCTGCCTTACCGAATGAAGAAATGATGGAAAGAAATTATGATACGGATCTGCTGAAAAGATACGTATACGGAAGAAAATTATCAATTGAAAATCACAGATAGACTTTTGTTAATCGATTTTTGTGTTTAATATATTTATATATTGATGATTTTTGTGTACAATATTTTTTTGTGAAATTAACAATTTTTTTCATTATATTGACAAAACAGATTTTACTGATTTTTCTGTGATTGTTATTATCAGTAAACCACTTACAACGAAATTGAATACTGCAATTTTATAGAATTTTGTGTAAATCAACAAAATGTTTCCTAAATTTAATAATAAATTGTTTAATGAATTAATTTCAGTAGTGGAATGATAGTTGTTAATTAAATTTTATGATACATATTCAAATTTTTGTGAATTTAACATCAGACTTTGTTAAATTCATAAAAATTTAAATGTTTATCCTAAAAACGCAAAGCCTAACAAAGTAGAAATTTTGACATACTGGAGTATTTCAATTGATTTGTTCTAACTGTACTGCATAGTACACCCTACATAGAACAAACTAGTAGGTCCTTCGGTTAAAGATTTAAAGAACATGTTTGTGATTTTCAATATATACATAAATACTAACATGAAAATTTTATATCTGTACAATGAGAAAAGGTAATAATATGGACCGAATGGAAGAATTATTGATCTATAAAAACAAAAGAAATAATAATTTACAATAATAAGACCAATATGCTTGTAAATAAAATTTACGACTTAATTATTAGAAATGCTTGATCGAGTAGGCTAAGACGAAGAAATAAATTAGGTTTACAAAGGCGACAGAATTAGTAATTTTATTTTCCTTTGTTCGGTAATTGAAGATGATTATTTTTTATATTTTTTTTTCTATATAAAAAAAAATCTAAAAGGACCTGTAATTATCAATAAATATTTTGTGATATTCACAGACCCGCAAAATCAATTTATATGCTGTTGTGAAAATCACAAAACGTTTAATGTTAATCACAAAATTGTTTATGAATAACACGTGCAGCGTTATGATACACACAATTTTCTTTTAAATTCACTAAAGGCATTGTAATATTCACTAAAAAAATTACCGTAAAATAATAAATACTGTTTTATTTTGCGAATCGTCTTTTTCATTAAAATTGACGTTGGCTTTGGAATGAAGAGACGTGGGTCCATTAAAATAGTTGTTGTGATTTTTATCAAATTTTAATATTAATTTCATCAAACAGTATAAATGTTTTTTAATAAATAATGAACATTTATAATTATAAAACTGTAAGTATAAATAACACAAATTTATAATACAGATATTGTGCAATAACTAATAACATACTTTTATAATTTATATTTCAGTAATAGGAAAATTACGATTGGGAATATAAGTGTTAGTTTATAAAAAAGGTGGTTAGAATAGATTTAAAACAATGACGAGTTTTATATTCCTAATATATGTAAGGAATTTTGAGTTTTAAAACTCAAAATGAAAAAAGTTTTCACAATGTACCATCATCATATAGGTTATTTCTTGATACTTAAAATAAAATAGAAACACGTGTATATTAAGCATCTAGAAATTTTTAACTGTTCCGGGAGCAATACACCTTTAGATAATTGTTGTGAAAATAGAACTCCGTTTGAATTACAATGCTAAAAAGAATTTAAATTTAATCATAATATTTACGCTACACTTCTCATAGGAGGGAGGACAGCTAATTTGGCCTTCAAATTACCATTGAAGGCCAAGGTTCTAGAGGAGTGCAAGCTCATCGTCTGATACGAATGTACTATGTCCCATAAAGCCGCATTCAAAGCACCTGATGTCATATTGGCATGTTTTAGACATAACAATGACAGAATGGGAGGCATCACTATTGTGTTGGCCGGTGACTTTCGACAGATGCTGCCGGTTATTCCCCGTGGATTGAGGGTAGATGAAATGAAGGCCTACATTAAATCAACTTATATTTGGAATAGCATTTAAAGACTTAGACTATCAACAAACATGCGAGTTTATGTCACCGGTGATCCTTCTGATCAGCAATTCGCAGATAATCTATTTCAACTAGGAATGGTGCTGTTACTTCGGATCCTCAAGATGGATACATATCGATGCAAAACATTGGAAGAATTGTGATAAATCAAGAAGCACTGAAACAGGCGGTGTTTCAAATGTGGCATTTCAATTCACTGATCACACTTAGCTGTGCCAAAGAGCAATTTTCGTCCTAAGAAACGTCACTATCATAAACAAGCAACTTAAACCAGAGAGTTTCACCAAAAGTTCACCAAATTTCGTCTTTCATACATGGAGAGCGTGAATTAAATAATTATTTTAGGCAAAACAACGTTTGCCGGGTCAGCTAGTATTATATATAAATTGAATTACGTCATTACCGTAAAACGTAACGATGACGTAAACAATATGTTTTGTTTTCGTTTTATACAATTTTTAAATTGTACATATATGTTAATATGAGATTAAGTGACATCTATAAATGAGTATCTTAATGTCCGAAAATGAATTACAATTTATTTTTAAACTTTTACTATCACAATATAACAACGAGACATATGGATGAGTGATGTGTCAAATTGATTAACGTCTGATAGAAAATTGTACATCTTTTTCCTTTCAAAACAATCAAATATTATATTTCATATTTGCCGATTTGTCGTTTTATTTAAAGTAAGCCAGCCAACTATAACTCATGGATTTAATAATTTATTTATTTTGCTATTTTTCATGTTTATATTTCATTTCGATTTAAAATAACGTAAGTATAACGTTATATCGTAACGAAAAAAAATCTTTTTTTGGTACATAAAGAAAAAATACATGTAAGGGTATATAAACGAAATGTATAACGTTATGATTTTTGTTTTCGTTTTGCAACACTTGATTTTAATCGATGATGACGATGGTCAAAACTATGGCTTCTTGTTAGAGTACAAAATCTAAACGCTAAAACTTTACCACTAGAAGATAGCTGGAGCCCTTATTAAGATATTTACGCCTAGTTGGTGGTATATATTTTATAGAATATTCCTGTAGTGATAAATTGATATAGTTCCAGAGGTTATTGACGCTGAGGATATCGTTCACAAGTGAGATGTTTCAATGCGCATGTTTAACGTATTTGCTATTATGCTATATGAAACATGATAAGAAAAGTAATCCTAAACTAGTAAAACGAGAATCAAAGAAACGAGTCTATTGTCCCAATTTGTCCTGAATGGAAAAAGGTTATACAAATACAAGGGTATTACCTTCAATTTATTGGGGTTGCTCAAACTACTTTAAGAGTTTGTCGATAGTAAAAGCAACAAACAACAGTTATCAGCTATCAGTACATCCAGCACCGTGATGTTGTTAACATTTACGGTATATTAAATCTGAAAAACATTTGGACATCAAAAAGTTATTGGATAAAGTAAAAAACTGATTCTGCAAGTGAACCGCTGAATAAATGTGAAATAAAGGTGCTGAAAATATGAAGTTTACCATGCCTGTGTTGGTTGAGGCTCACTTCTGGTATAACAAAGTATTAAGACGATTTAACCGCCGGAGTGCGATTAAAACAGATAGCGATGGATAATGCTGGCTTTTTTCAATTGAATAAAATCTGTAACCGATAGTAAATTAAGAAACTTGTGACATATATATTTATAAGCAAATATAGATGTATAGATTAGAGCACCAAGAATGATCTACTCCAAATAATGCCGACATTTTAATCCGTTCATATTATACAAGGGTTATTTGAAGACTTAATATCAAAAAGCCAAGAACTACACCGAGTACATGGTAGTGCAATGGTGACTTGTCGCATAGAACTGAGATATATAAAATGGGAAGGCCTCAAATAGAACTCGTAATGAAACAAGACTTTAAAGCGGATTCGTTACAGGGGTTAGTCAATAATTCTACAAAATTACAACCGAATTAGGAAGGACCATACAAAATCATTAAGTAGACTAACACTGTTATATATAGCGTACTTAGATAAAAGATTACGGTGATTCACATCGATAATTTTATAAATTGTGTTACGAGATTTCTGGGAAAGCTCCACATATTTAAATAAGTGTAATCAATACTGACTTAGTCCTAACCGTAAACCTTTTTTATCACATTTATCAAAGGTGAACAAGAATAGTAAGGAATGCGGATAATACAAAATTTAGTAAAGATACAAATTATACCCTTATTTTTTTCTATAGAAGTGTAATAGGTTTTCTAAATTAGAGCTAGCCAGTGTTTGGACCATACAATTTAGTTAATTGTTTGGAAGCTGAAGTAAGTCGTATTTGTTAAAACTTTACGTTTGATGTCTGAATTTAAGATTTAAATTGTGAAAATTAGTAATTATATGAATCAAAAAGAAACCCTATATTTCTTTGGGGATTAGTCATTAGCGTCTTTTTAAAAACATATATTAAATTAATAAGGTAGAATCGATTTTCTAATCAGAAACCGATTTAAAATGATTCTTTAAGTGACTTTGTCATCTTATCTCGTTTGTTCGTTCTAAAATTGAATATACGGCGCCATGATATGGAATCTGTATTTCCTATAGATAGTATAACTAGGAAATACAGTTTTAAACTGTTTAACAAAATAAAATTAACGAACATCAGATTACTCCGCGCGCCAGGAAATACTCATTGAATATCTATTTTTATAAATTAACGAAATTTTTATTTTTATGATTTCCTTTTATCATAAAATTTATTTTTAGAAGGAGCAAGAAAATTACGTTCTTCTGAAGAACGTATATTATGTAGAAACCCGAATATTAAAAGTTTCCTTAACACAATGTTATATATATATATATATATATATATATATATATATATATATATATATATATATATATATATATATATATATATATATATATATATATATATATACAACTATTGTAACAATGGTTTTGTATCTCATCTGTTTATATAAAAGAGAAACAATTTACAATTTTTTTTTACTTCTAAGAAGTCATCATTACTTTAAAAGACATAAAAAAATGTAAGATCCTTAATATCTTAATTTTTTTTTTGGTATTGAAAATAAAACACATGTGTATAAAACTTATCAGTGCTGGAGTATATATTTTAGGACTTCTCAATATATATATATATATATATATATATATATATATATATATATATATATATATATATATATATATATATATATATATATATATATATATATATATATATATATATATATATATTAATATATATATATGTATATAAATATTATATATATATATATATATATATATATATATATATATATATATATATATATATATATATATATATATATATATATAAAGTTATGCAACATAATTTATTAGGCCTTCAGTTTTTTTAATGACAAAGATCAATGTGATAGCACAAGTGAATTGTGAACGGTAACAATAAATGGACGTTATGTAGTTATAATATAATCGTAAGACAATTCATTTCTCACAAGCTTAATTAAATTACACATGCGGTTTGAGTATATATATTGATATATATTTATATGTGTATTTCTATACAAAATTTTTATTTTTATACCATGGTACCAGAACCAAACCACAGAAAATGATTTTCCAATCTATTAAGCAAAATTATTTTAATAAATAAACAAAAAAAAAAAAACGAATTTTCATCGTCAAAATTTCGCATAAATTAACACGAAATTTTTTGATGGCCTCTTGATTAAACAAAATTTAAAGTTTAACTTACGTATGTGACGGTGAATGAAATGAGGGTGGTGCGGCCGATGGATCCCATAAATAACGTGCATCATGTGCTCGTTGTTCAACTGATGTTAATGGTGGATGGAATGCTACAAATGCCGACGGTATATGCAATGGATATCCTCCACTTGTAACACTCGAATGTCCAGCATGATGAAATTGATGGATTTGCACTTGATCATGAAATGTCGTCTCTTTTTCAGGCATTTTATTAAAATATATATATTTTTTTATATTAGAAACTAATTCGATTT
Source organism: Tipula confusa (assembly GCA_963556175.1). Lineage (NCBI taxonomy): Eukaryota > Metazoa > Arthropoda > Insecta > Diptera > Tipulidae > Tipula > Tipula confusa. The sequence continues at coordinate 3,049,739 of OY744478.1, forward strand.
ACGAAATAAATTGTAATGCACAAATGTTAAAAAAAATCACTTAACCCCGGACCATATTTTCCCAAAATTCACTCATATTCACTTTTGTATAGACTTATTTCCTTATTAATATTTTCACATTCACGATCACTCAAATTTTTTTCTTTTTTTTTATACATATACAATAATCACGAAACACACGCGCGCGAACTTAAATCACAACCTCTTGCACAAATAAAAACTCAAAAAAAAAAAAAAAAAAAAACAATTCAAAAAAAAAATTCAAAATGCGATCTGTATGCTTTACTCCTATGGCATGTCCAAACTCAAACTAAAACATCTTACTAAACAAATTAAAGGAAAAAAGACAAAAACGTTGTGAATTAAAATACATGATCTTAAACAAAAAATAAATAAATAAACGATTAGGAAGAAGACATAAAAATTGATCGTGCGATTTCTCTTTTCGGGTTTCTTTTTCTTTCAAGTAACCTCTTTTCTAGAGAACATTAGCTCCATACTATTTACATTAGTGCGAGACAGAGAAAATACGATCATTTTACAACAAATACATAGCATGGTGGGAGTTACCGATCGATTGTTTGAGTGAATAAGATATAATTAAGTGTGTATGTGTGTGTGTGTGTCTGTGTGTTATGATTATTCGATCATTTCAAGAAATATACAATTTTATTTTAGGTTCTGTTGATTGATCTCAAAAAACCTGAACATAGGTTATAAACTTATAATACAACACAAAATAATAACTTAATCAACAATCGAGTGTGATCGCGTTTTTTTCTTATTTTATATTTGGGGGAACATACCTATATATATAATATATATATATATATATATATATATATATATATATATATATATATATATATATATATATATATATATATATATATATATATATATATATATATATATAAATATATATATATATATATATATATATATATATATATATATATATATATATATATATATATATATATATATATATATATATATATAGAAAACATATTTGATTTATAAGATAAATAATGATCGTGGTTGGGCGGAATATTGGGTTTACTAAATAAGAATTGGTGGGGATATTATTATTACTATATTATTGTTATTATTTTCCACCTTGTTTTAATCCAAGAATCCAAGATAGCGCTATATGGATTAAGATGTTTTAAGTTTTTTTTTAGTTATATAGGATTGAGTGATCATCACATTTTATAATTGAGATATCAATTTAATATATTTTTTTTTACAGAGGATGGTGGTCTTTAAATTGTTTGTTGATTGATATTGACATATTAAGTAACTTATAATATATCTGCTGCGTTATTCACGTTTCAGCATTACATGTTTTAAACGCCTAAATCTTGGAAATGATGTTATAGTTTTAACACGATTTAGCGAGAGCTATGATCGTTGATAGAATATTTTATAGCACAGAACTTTTTAAAATGTCCTATCGCTTGATGAGCTTACCATATTTATAATTACCTCATCCAAATCCAAACTGAGCATTACTGATTCAATGCCCACACATTCGGACAATATATTTGAAAATATATCTTTTGTCGTTATATTGATAACGCCGACGTGCAACATATAATGATTTTTCCATTTATACTCTCAACTAAAAATTGTTTCGTTACATACAGCAATAAGACATCAAACTAAGGTATTCTTCAACACTGGGCTCCAAAGCGTAGTTTTGTTATACCCCTTAATAATTCAACACAATAAAATAATGATATGCTTTTCTTGTTAAGCTTTTGACAGTTAACAATCAATTACTAAATCTGTTAAAGTTTAAAATAAATTTTTAAGAATATTACACACATATCCATTTTTATTACCTAGTTTTTGTTATTGCTTTATATGTGTCACAATGACCAAGTTGATCAAGAAATTCAAACAGAGTTTAATGATCAAATTTTGTTTTGGTTTAGATGTTAAAACTTATTTTAAAGGTTATGACCATAGAACCAACTTGATAAATATTCAAACTTACGCTCCCAGATTTGGTAGTTCATTGTTAATAAGTCACTATTTGGAAATACAATCAAAAGTCGCATTACCAGTATAGAAATCATAGCTTGCACGGGAATTTATAGTCTAATTCATTACTATCAGTATATGGTCCTACGCGCAGAGATCATAAAAAATCATTGCATTTTCAAAATGTAAACAGTGCAAAGATGGTTTAAAAAAAGTGGGTCTGGACCACTTGTACGGGCATATGACGTAAATACATCGTGGATACATCGAGATTTCTTCTCTCAAGTAAAAACAAATAATTACTGGATAATAACTTTATTATTGAAAAATCTGTAATACGAAAATAAGAAACAAATAGAATACAGGAAACATCTAGACCATCTACCATCTACCATCTACCATCTACCATCTACCATCTACCATCTACCATCTACCATCTACCATCTACCATCTACCATCTACCATCTACCATCTACCATCTACCATCTACCATCTACCATCTACCATCTACCATCTACCATCTACCATCTACCATCTACCATCTACCATCTACCATCTACCATCTACCATCTACCATCTACCATCTACCATCTACCATCTACCATCTACCATCTACCATCTACCATCTACCATCTACCATCTACCATCTACCATCTACCATCTACCATCTACCATCTACCATCTACCATCTACCATCTACCATCTACCATCTACCATCTACCATCTACCATCTACCATCTACCATCTACCATCTACCATCTACCATCTACCATCTACCATCTACCATCTACCATCTACCATCTACCATCTACCATCTACCATCTACCATCTACCATCTACCATCTACCATCTACCATCTACCATCTACCATCTACCATCTACCATCTACCATCTACCATCTACCATCTACCATCTACCATCTACCATCTACCATCTACCATCTACCATCTACCATCTACCATCTACCATCTACCATCTACCATCTACCATCTACCATCTACCATCTACCATCTACCATCTACCATCTACCATCTACCATCTACCATCTACCATCTACCATCTACCATCTACCATCTACCATCTACCATCTACCATCTACCATCTACCATCTACCATCTACCATCTACCATCTACCATCTACCATCTACCATCTACCATCTACCATCTACCATCTACCATCTACCATCTACCATCTACCATCTACCATCTACCATCTACCATCTACCATCTACCATCTACCATCTACCATCTACCATCTACCATCTACCATCTACCATCTACCATCTACCATCTACCATCTACCATCTACCATCTACCATCTACCATCTACCATCTACCATCTACCATCTACCATCTACCATCTACCATCTACCATCTACCATCTACCATCTACCATCTACCATCTACCATCTACCATCTACCATCTACCATCTACCATCTACCATCTACCATCTACCATCTACCATCTACCATCTACCATCTACCATCTACCATCTACCATCCACCATCTACCATCTACCATCTACCATCTACCATCTACCATCTAGAAGCTAGAGAACGAGAGTAAGGCACAATAGGCACAAGAAAAGATAAAGACTTTTCTTCAATGGAAGAATTTTTAAAATTTATAGGAAAGTGATTTGATGTTTTGGAGTCAATTAGAGCATCTTCTAAGGGAGTGCAACAGAAGAAATTCCAAACAAATGCAACCACTACCGTAAATGAGCAATGTGCCATATTTAATAAGGCATCCAATCTACCCATGTGAACTATTTAATAAAATGTCGCAGTCTGAACGAGTGAAATTAGTGAAAGGAACAAGATGTTTTAACTGCCTCAACAGGTCACATCGTGTTTATGACTGTAGAGTTCGGTCACGATGCCAAAAATGTCATAGAAAGCATCACACCCTTCTGCATGAGGCTAATAGCGATTCGGACAATACTGAAAATCCTGAAAATTCAATTACTGATACTGTCAATGCCAAGGCTACTAGTATTGTTGCAGAATCAAATATATGTTTAAAGATGACGGCCAATTATAATCCAGCAATACTACCCATAGCAAAATTAAATATCAGAGATGTTTATAAAACATTTCACAAGCTTAGGGCATTAATAGACACTCCGTCTCAAGCCACGTTTATATAGGAGAGTTGTACGCAAAGTTTGAAATTGCCCAGAGAAAACGGTCGAATATTGGTACAAGGAACGGGTTAGACCGGGCTTGGTTATGCTTGCGGATGTGTACAGCTACGTATAGAATCGTTAAGTGCCACCAAAGAAGAAATTATAGCTAAAGCATTTATCATGCCTCATATTGGCATGATAAATGCCATCATGCAGATTGCAAAATATCAGATGCAGACTGTGCATTACTGCGCAAGGTCGACCTTGCCGATCCAAACTTGAACTATTCTGGGACAGTAGATGTATTGTTAATAGTTGACATCTGCTTAAAAATATTTCAACCAGGATAAGTTGATCTGTCAAATGGTTTAGGGGCATTAAATACGAGTTTTGGCTGGGTAATAGCTGGAAAGCAAATAGATGATAATGCAGTTGAAGAGGAAAAATGCAAGCTAATAGATCAAGTTAATAGATTCACAGTTAGACTACCGTTTCACCAATCACCTTCACAATTGGAATCTTCGTACAATCTTGCATTTATCGCAAGACGCGGAGCTTGTCTCACCATAAGTGACAATGGAACCAATTTTGTGGGGGTAAAAAATGAGCTCACAGAACTGTTGCAATTTATTAAAAAAAATAATAATGAGTTTTCAATTCTTAGAAAAAAAATAGATTGGAAGTTTAATCCACCAGCAGCTCCAAACATGGTTAGTATTTGGGAAGCAGCCGTAAAATCAGGAAAGATTCTGTTGAGACGGGTTATCGGTGAAGCTGTGTTCGTTGAAGAGTTTACCACATTGATGACGCAGATCGAAGCGATACTCAATTCGAGGCCACTTTGCGTTAACGCAGCCGAAGAAATTGATGCACTTACTCCAGCTCATTTTCTTATTGGATGAGTCCTTACGGATATCTCCGATGTATAGATTTCACAGGAAAAAAATATTACCAACTGAAAGATGGAAGTTAGTATTACAAGTTAAACAACACTTTTGGGTGCGTTGGCACAAGGACTACCTACGGTCTCTTCAACCACGACAAAAATTGTACACTGAGCAGAGCAATCTCATTGAAGGCGATGTAATTCTGCTAGTTTTCTCCAACATGTTGGTCGTTAGCCAAAATTATAAAAACTCATCCCGGTGACGATGGCAAAGTTAGAGTTGTGACAATCAAGGGTGGGCATTCCGGAAAAAATATTCAGCGGCCTGTAAAACCTAAAAGTTTAAACCAATATCGCTTCGATATCCTGCAGCCATATCATTTTAAATTAAAATTCAGCAAACTTCGGATTAGTCGCTTTTAAATTGTATCATATTGTTCACTAAAGGACCTTTAGCAAAAATTTATTTAGTGCAATGGATGTATAACGACAGCGGAATGTTGTGTCGTTATTCCTGATGAATGGACGTCCAAGAACACCTGATGTACGTCACGACATGTCTCGTAATATTTAGAAAGAATCATCTTCAGCGCAAAAACTTGAGATTAATGACAGACCCATTCGGACGAAATAGTGATTCTATTCAATAATATGTAAGACAGTAATTTGTATGCTGTGCAAAGAAGAGCTATGCCGCGATAGTTTTCGTATTTTGAGCGATCTCCGTTTTTTAAGGATAGGGTAAAACACGGCCACTTTCCATTCATGAGGCATAACTTCACTTTGTCATACTAATCGAATAAGTTCGAAAAGACAGTTCCCTAAATATCCCCTCCGAATATCAAGAGCTCGAAATTAATTTTCTAAAAACATAATTTTCTTAACATAGGAGAACGGGTTCTTTCGGGTATCGATGTTAACACGGAGATTTCCAAACGGGTATGTAGGTCTTGTATATTGTAAGTGTTTCACCAACTGCTGCTTTGTTTATTTTTGTTTGTTTGTTTGTTTTGATTGTTTTTTTTAACCCTGCAGTCTTTTTCTGGGGCCGAAGCTCTCCCAACTCTTTCGCGGTTAATTTTTAACTTCCTACCTTATGCTGTCACCAGCCAAATTGAGGACGCACGAATACAGGTTCGATTTTAAATCCATCTGTACATTGCATTGCTCCAGTCAGCCTGTTCTGACATGGACGATGGTTCGGCCCATGGATTCTGCACTCCAACAGTGGGTCATAGTTGTGTTATTCGTCATCACCGATCGAAATCAGGTGATGATAAATTCCTTTTGCAACTCTCTTCCGTTGGGATTCGAACCCGGTACCTCCCGTCCCAAACACCGCAGCTTTAACCACTGCGCCAATTGCTCGGCCTGTTTATTTTTTCAGCCCAAGATATTTTCTTTGATGTAGTTAAACCGAGAATCTCAAGTGTGTCAGACGTATAGCCAAGCTGTATTCACCAGTCAGAAAAGACGGCGAGTAGCCATCACTTCGGCAAAAAGCACAGGATTAAAGTTTGTTAGGATTATGTTCAAAACTGTAGATTTCACCCCATTCAAGAATGGAATCAGGATCTTGCATAAGGCGATCCTTCATAGCCATTATTTCTATGAAAATTAGAAAAAGGGTAGGAGAAAGGACGGATCCCTGAGGAACACCAGCGTTTAAAAAATGTGGAACCGCCACGCCAGCCACCACCACTTGGGTTTTGCGACAGAAAAAAAAATTCTCAATCCATAAAATTAACGAAACGTGAAGGCCAACTGTCCTTAATTAGCACAGCAAACTCCTGTGCCACACGCGATCAAATGCTTTCGAGATATCGAGCGCAATGACTTGTGATTCATCAGATTGATGAATACTTCTGTTCCATTGTTCAGTGACAACATTAATTAAGTCACCTGCCAAACGCCCTACGCGAAAACCATACTGACGATTTAAAATTAGATGGTTATCCTCCAAATATTTCATCAGCTGGAAATTGATTATGGTCTCAAGTATACTTTGGAAAACATCGAGACGATAGCGATTGGGCGATAATTTGAAGGGTCCAATTTACTACCCTTTTTTAACATACACAGGGTGTATGTTAGCAATTTTCCTGGTGGAAGGGAAATGCCAAAAGACATAGATCGGGGGTACAAATATGATAGTATTCCCGTGGGGAGTACCATCCGGACCGGCTGACTTGTTTGTGTTAATGTTTCAAGGACTTTGAAAGCATTAACACAAACAAGTCAGCATTAGATTCACAACTTTAGATCTGAATCTAATGCTGCGCATCGACGAGCTGGTTAGAGAGATAATCGTGGGTGCTATGTTAGAATCAGGTAAATTGGAGTTTGCAGCAAATTTTTGGATGAAAAGATTAGCTTTCTCTTGGGCAGTAGAAAAAATATAGTTCTTATCTTTCAGAGGTGGTAAATCATAATTTCCTATACTATTCAAGAAGTTTTCCTCCACTTTGCAAAAAAGGACCCAAAGGTCCGATCGCTCTCTGCTATAGCCATACCTGCCGCAACTCTTCTCGAATCTTTTTTTGGTAATTCTTTTTAGCTTCAAATTTTCATTTGAAGGGTTGTTAACAAATTTGCGGTAAGATGCTTCTTTATTGGCGGTTGCTGTTCTGCATTCGCGATTATGCCAAGGATTGCCTGATTTTTTGGCTTAGAAAGGAATGAACTGTTCCATTCCCGTGAGTATGATAGTCGAAACCAGAATGGCTGCACTATTAGTATTACCGACAGCAAAACAAGAGTGCCATTCGAACTCTTGGAATAACTTGTCCATTCCTCCCCAGTCCGCATTTTTATATGGTGCCATAATCGACATTTAGGCGAAAAATTCTCTTGGCATGACCACGATATTGGTAATTCCACTGTAATAAGCCGAAGGAGTTTCCTAAAGGAGAACTGACGGATATACTGTATTTCTCCGCATGAGATGCTAAAAACGAATCCAGTAAATGATCTGTATCGTTGACCCGATCTGATATTCTCGTAGGCTGATCAACAAGCTGTGTTAGTTGGTTTAAAGCTGCTAACATTTTAGCTACCGCACCAGCCGGTGTAATGGATTTCGAATAAGGAAGCCACTTATCGGGAGTATGGACCTATGTTTTCACATAAGTTAGTCTGATTTTTGCCAGCTTTAGCATTTAAGTCACCAAACACTATTCTGACATCGTGCTCCGGTATGGATCCCATCAGATCATCCAAATTCTTGTAAAATGAGTCTTTATCTTTGGGTTGGCTTACATCAGTGGGTGCATAAACACAAATGATTGTTATATTGGCTAGCCGCATGCGCAAACGTAACTTACACAGACGATTATCAACTGTTTTGAAATCCAAAACAAACTTTTTCACCTTGGGCGCAATAATAAAACCAACACCAAGATTGCGACTGCATGTTCTGTGTACCGATCCTAAACTGCGTGTTCGGTAACATAAGCGGGGGTCGGTTAAAATTTTGGCGGTATCCATTTTTCTTTTGCTGATATATTTTAGTCAGCTCATCGATCCAATCTTGGTTTAGTCACCTCTTGCGACAAGCCAAAGATGCTGTGGTGGAGTTCTACGATTATCATGCTCGTTTAGAAGTCTTTTACGAAACATGGAAGTGGCTTCCAACCACAGGAATCAAGGTATAATTATAGCAAGGAACTCAAAAATGAGTCGTCTAGTTTGTAGATTCCCAGGTATTTGGCACGGGTAATTTTGCAATAATATCACTCCTATTGATCTGCGGTATGTAACCAATTATTGGGAAAACACTTAAAAAATTTAACATCAAAACAGTAAATATTAAATACTCGTTCAATTTTAGCAATATTAATAACCGGCTTTCCTTTAGTTGCTCAAATTTTACTAATATAAAATCATCAGTTTTAATAAAGTTACCATCAACAAAAAATTTGAAAGGTTTTCGTCATTTTCAGAAAATATGGAGCAGTCTTTGGAATCAGGCAAAGCTATAAGAGTTTCTGATTCAGATGTTTTACTCTTCAGGTGGTGCAGGTTTTAAGTGTTTTCTCCTATTACGGTTATCGTGGTTGGCTTAATTTATTAATTCGATTCTATTTTTCTCGGGAGTGTCTGTAAATGTACGCGATTCATCTCTTTCGTGGACATTATTTAAATGGTTAATAATTCCTGGATGTGTTAGCGAATAATCGTTGACTATATCGTTCTATATACCTTAACTTAATATTTCTATACCTTAACAACGCTTTTAAAGAGTCTGAAAATTACAATACTAGTGGTTGTCATTTGTGCGAATAGTATGGAAATGAGAGAACAACAATTCTCACATTTTTACAAACACAATCGCTGGCAATGAGCAATGGCAGTTGCGATTGTCCATTAACAATATAATTGGGTTGTCCTTGGTACGTTACGAATGCTTTCGGATGTGTTAATTATAATAGCATGTTAAATGCTTAAATTAGCCTCATGCACTTTTATTTCAATAACGGTTAAAAAACATGTGTAATGCAAATCATAATTACAAATATAATTTGTAACAAAACAGTAGACTTCATGTAGATAAAAACGCCATAAAAAAATGAATACTACTAACAGTTATAAATCAAAAATTAAAAATTTTTTAAACACCAAAAAAATCACTTTTATTTGTCAAAAGCACATTTACACCTGTAAATCCAAAATGAAACTGAATATCGAAATCATTTTTTTAGCAAAAAGATAATGTTACCGTTATTCCTTGTTTTGTCTCACTCAACTATAAGAAAGATAGATCGAAAGATATTTAGTCTGTTTATTTTTACCCCGTGCTTAAAATAGCCCCACTTCCCCTATATATATATATATATATATATATATATATATATATATATATATATATATATATATATATATATATATATA
>OY744478.1:3059832-3294977 GCA_963556175.1 Tipula confusa
TTTTTTTTTTTCAAAATAGTTTCGTGTAATGCACACTATTTAAATAAATGAACAGTGTTAAACGGCGAATTGATTCACGCTTATTGATTAAGATGTGCGCGCAACCCTATTTCAAATTACTCGTAAAGCGCATTGTGTAAAAATACTTAGTGAAAACTAACATAGATCTTATCACACACAATTGTCTTTTTATTATCTCTTACGTTTAAGTTTGTCGCGAATTGAACTATCCAAAATAATATATTTTATATATATATATATATATATATATATATATATATATATATATATATATATATATATATATATATATATATATATATATATATATATATATATATATATATATATATATATATATATATATATATATATATGTATATATGTATATATATTGAATATATATTTATATATTTATAAAAGCATGTCTAATGTATTTTATTTTTTACGTTGTAAGTTGTATATATGTACACTACAGAAAAATGCAGACAAAACATTGTCAAGTATCACGTCTTTCTTTTGTATTTCTGATTTAGTTTCTTACCTTAAATATATATATATATATATATATATATATATATATATATATATATATATATATATATATATATATATATATATATGTATATATATATATATATATATATATATATATATATATATATATATATATATATATATATATATATATATGTATATATATATATATATATATATATATATATATATATATATATATATATATATATATATATATATTTATATATATATATATATATATATATATATATATATATATATATATATATAATATAAATATATTATATATATATATATATATATATATATATATATATATATATATATATATATATATATATATATATATATATATAAAGTACAAGAAATAGATGAATATTGGGTCTTACATTTTTTTTATAATATATCAGGGTTGATATTTTATTATTAAGACATATTTTAAACATATCTAGTTCTGGTTTTAAAATCCCTCTCTGTCTATTTAAAACTACAATCATGTAGTTAAAAATTTAACATTTAAATTCGATATATTCTATCGAAGATTTTCTTATTTTACTTCTTTATACAATCTTTTCAACTTCTTTTCTTAAAAAAAAAAAAAAATATTTCTTATTTAAATTTTTTTTAACTTCATTAGTGTTAAGTTGGAATATTATATAAAGGTTTTTGTTGGAAAGAAAAATTGTCGTTCACTGATCACTTGATCACATTTCGTTTTTTTTTTATTTATGTATTAAAATTGTTTTTGTTGTCGTTCGAGTTTATTATAAGAAAAAGTAAATTAAGTTTGATTGTGAATTGATATCAGACCAATGTCTGCCTGCGAGACACGTTTGGGATTAGAATTACGATGTTGAAAGTTTCCATTTTTTTAAAATTTATCACGTTTCTATATCCTGTTGCTTATATGTTTATATATATATATATATATATATATATATATATATATATATATATATATATATATATATATATATATATATATATATATATATATATATATATATATATATATATATATATATATATATATATATATATATATATATATATATATATATATATACAGAGAAAGATAGAGGAGCATCTTGGATGCGGGATGCTACAAATAAATTTTGTTTGTGCTGAATATATAAACAAAACGGGCTTGTACCAGAATGTAATTTGATACAAAATTTTATTTTATTTAGTTTTCTTAAGTTTTTCATCATTCATCGTCTTATGTGCTGATTAAGCAGCACATATACACACATTCGGTCTTTTGTTATGTTTTTAATTTACGTAGAACACAGAGCTCCCACATGTTTAAACTGTTGTAGTCAACATACATTATATATATAAATATATATATATATATATGTATATATATATATATATATATATATATAATATATATATATATATATATATATATTATATATATATATATATAGATATAGTAAATATATAATTAGTGAGTCATTCTCTAATTATTTGGATCCCAAACCGCGCGATCGCAACTCTAATCTTTATATATCTTTATATATCTTTATATACATAAGATCTCTACACACTTAGAGAGCATGTACTACAACAACAAAACAAAAATACACATTAAAATATTTATGACCAATTTTATGAAATTACAATAACAAAATTATATTTTAATTAAGATGTTTTGGTTTGGTCTTAAAGATTTTTATAAATTTTTTTCCACGATTTGAGTACTTTTCGGCTTTTATAGAGTTGTGCGTTTTATAATCAAGCAAACCAGTTACAATAAAATGATTGATCTACACTATTTTATACTTTGATGAACGATCGATCTTTACCCAGTGTGTATAATGGTATTATATTTTAATTATTGTATACATTCACATTATAGAAGGGCCCTTTGGTCAAAGTGACATTTTTTTAGCAAATTGAAATTTTATAGCGATTATTGTCTTAATAATAAAAGCATAATTAAAATATCTACATATAATTAAATTTTTGAGACTAATTTGTATATATAAATAAGTAGATGTTTACATCAAAACATCACGATCCACAATTGTATGATACACGATCTGTAAGTTGTTGGATCTTAAAATACTTTATAATCGGATATCATAATATCAAAAAAGTAGTTTATTTATATAGAAATTTTCTAAATATCCGTACATTGTATGCAAGAAGAAAAAAATATCTACAACAAATTTCAGTACATTGCCTGTGACTTAAGTTTTGGCTGTCTACAGTAAAAATTGAACAGGATTAATATAAAAAATGTTAATATTCGTTATAAAACTTAACTAACTACTGAATTGTATAAACTTCGAATCATTGATTTATTTATGCTATTTGACGACCAATCCAGTTTTTTCAGCGAGTTTCTATAATTCATTTTAACATAAATATTAAAAAAAAGTTGGCCAAATCCTCCGATAATTAAATAATTAAGTACAAAAGATTGTTCATCAACTGCGTATATCTACTTTATTTTGCTTATATATATAAATTGGGTTTCAATATTAAAACACGCTATATTTTTTCTTTTTCGTTTTATTCACTAAAACTCTACTTTTTATCACACGTGTGACTCGCGTCATGTCTCCATCGCTTCTCCTGTTTTCCCTCTCTTTTCCACAACTAACGTCCCGCCATTCCATATTATTTTATAATGAAACCCAATAACCCGTAAATATGGAATCGCTAGCGTCAATTTAGTACACTATAACAATAATATAGGTATTCCTAATACATAACATCTCCCTCTTTAAGATTATTTGCAATTTCAAAAATATAAACCAAACTAGAATACATTTTTATTATAATAATGTAACTATTTTCAAATTTTTTTCTTACACATAATCCTTATATTTATCTGGTGCTCCACGATTCCTACTCGACTTACGAGGAATCAACTCTCCATTCTCCTCTTTCCCAAACTACTATTGCTCTCATTATTATCCAGAGCCTAACATATATTGAAATCATGTTCCTTATAATTCTCAGATCAAAAACATATTCAAACCGCGGCCATTTCAAATACAACATGTTACTTTTAACAGGAACAACATCTTCTAATGAAATCTTCTATATCTCTGTTGATACCTGCCCAAAACACGTATTCCCTTGCTAAAACCTTCATTTTAACTATCCCGCAATGATTACGATGTAATAGTTTTTGGAATAACTAGCCTACCTCGAAATATAACACATCCTTTTTCTACTGTTAAAAATTTATACTCGAATTATATATCTTTGTAGTCTTGTTGTTATTAAAGCTGACTGACCTTGCTTTTTATCTAAAATTGCTTCTAGTGCTTGGCGATCACTAAATACTACCATCATATACCCGAATATATATTTATAAATTTTTTCTAAAGCAAACACTACTGCTAAAGTTTCTCTATTAAGTATAGGATATTTCTTGTCCGTATTAGTTAATATTTGAGCCACGAAGAAAACGGGCTTTTCAACTGTATCTATAACGTGTCACAAAATTTCACTAATTCCACTGTCACATGCATCGCATACCACAACCATTGGTTTAGCTGGATCATATAGTATTCCAATACCGTACTCTCCACTAATGCTTTTTTACACTCTTGAAAAATTTCGCTAACGTCCCCGGAATACCCTGCAAAATTTGGTCAATGACTCATTGAAACATCGATGCTGCTGGTTTAAGACCAAATAGTAATCTCTTGTACTGAAACAATTCCCGGTGGATGTTAATTGTGACTATAATCTTTGAGAAATTCCTGACAACTTCAACTGGGTATATGCGCCTTTCAAATCTATAAAAGTGAAATACTTATTTTCACCAAACTTGCTAATACCTCATCTATGACTGGAAAGTAGGATAATGCTGGGAACAAACCTGGCTATTTGTGGTTTTCGAACAATCTGTAGCGACCATCGCTACACAAACACAAAAAACAATTATTCAGATATTTCGTACACATTCATATAATTCGCTAACGCTACATGTACACAGTACATAAATATATATAGAGCGTAAAATAACACTTACACATAGCACTCGGTTGCCATGGCCTGATGAGATGACAGTTAATTTTTAACTAAATTCTTCATCAGATCGAAACTGAGCATTGCTTTGCACAACATCCAATTCTGAATAATTAAATTAACGACACACATTCGCCGTCGTTATATATCTATACATATGCGAATTTCTTGATTCGGCTTTGCCACCACGTCTATCGGAGATGCTCAATCTAATAAAGTAGTAAGACAATGATACCCTATTTTTCTTTTTTCCAATTCTCTGTCTACTTTTTTCGCATACTAAAGGGTAAGGTATAAAATTTATGGAAAATCGACCTAACATTTTTTGCCAATTGTACACCTATTTAAAATTTGATTTGATAGGCTTGCTTAAATCCCCGTTAAAAACCCCTTTCAATTCCTCTTTTAATTTAGGTAAATATTTTATCCAGAAATCTTCACACAGGTTTACCCTATTCAATTGAAATGACTCTCTCTATCTGGGTCTGATAACATCTAGCCAGTGTTGCGTCCACGCAAAGGATACATTTTTTTCTCTGTATTTATAACTACCAAATGTAATAGAAAACTATCACTTGGATTATGCGCTGACACATTCACTCTAATTTAGGCCATCACTTTAATTTCACTACCTCTTAATACCGAAAAGGATAAATCCACCTGCTCCAATTGCAAATGCGAAAAATATTTCCTATAATATACTAAATTACATAACGAGACACACGCACTCGTATCAACTTCAAGCTTAATCAACGATCAAGCAAAAAAAATTTTCAATCCTTTTTTCACGCTTCGTTTAAACGTCGCCGCTTTTATTTTTCTAATTCAATTGCGAATTCATTTACTGATTCATCCCTTCTTTGCGTTCTCTGTCTAAATTTGTGCATGTTTTGCTTTTCGGTGCAAACAAACTTCTGCATTTTTCCAGTATTTTTTTCATTTGTCCAGTATTACACTCCTTTGGTTTCTTTGGCTTACATGATTTTGTGAGCTTCGCACCCGCGTCCGGTCCAATTAAATTGTTTAGCAACAAAATTTTAATTTTATCATCCTCCACTTCATTTAGCTCGAAGTAATTTTCTATTCGATCTAAATAATTCTCGAAATCATCCCCAGTTGCAAACGGTTCAAGAGTGCCCACATACTTTTTCCCATCCGCCATTTTCAATTACTCTTAAATTTTTTTTCACTTTCGTTTATTTCCACTAACGGTTTTTTCTCTTTTTTCATTATTGTTACGGCCAGCGTAAGAAGAAAACAAGCAACGGATAGTTATACCTATAATTATAACGAATAATTATACCTATTATTATTAACCGCGTTCCGTATATTATACCAATTGGGATTAAACACACTCATGATGAAAACGCACGGATAAGGTCCAATCGTCTAATATAGGAACGCGCGTATGAAATTGTACAAAGAAAGAAAATAGGAAAAATGATTCATTGAAAATACAACCATAGACGAAGATAAACGTGTCGGACATTTTATTTTAATTTGGAGGAAACGGGAATCGGCGAAAACAATTATCAATATTCACTACTTAATTTATCCCTTCGTCACCAATTTTATAATTTTGCTTCTTCACATATATAAATTGGGTTCCAATATTAAAACACGCTATAAATTTTTCTTATTCGTTTTATTCACCAAAAATTTACTTTTTATCACACGTCCAACACGCGTCATATCTCCATCGCTTTTCCTGATTTCCCCACTCTTTGCCATCACTAACATTCCACCATTTCATATTATTTTATAACGAAACCCAATAACCCGTAAACATGGAATCGCTAACGTCTATTTAGTACAATAATATAGGTATTCCTAATACAAAACAATATTGAGGGGTTGTTGTTGTCAATAATTCCTTTGACTATTAAGTCGTGGTTAAAAATTAATAAAACCCCAAAACCTAACTTTGTTGGCTTTATTTAGTAAGATTTAGATTGATATCAATTTGAATTTACAATGGTTAAGAAACATGTCATATTGAGATGTTGTCAATAACAAATTTAACTTATAAGACGTATTTAACAATTACACCAAAGAAACTGCATAATGTTAAATTAGCAAGAAATTTCTAGCTTTGTTGAGACCGCCGATTGCTTACATAAAAGATTAGCTTTTCGGTGGAAAGATTAGCATTATTCCGGTTGATTTTAAAGCTGATTGTTAAACCAAAAGCCAGCTCATTTGATTTTGATCATAATTGAATCACGTTAATTTTTTTATTGTTATTCAATAAAACAATCAATCGACGCGTAATACTATTTTTAAAATTATGTAATTATTTCAAAACAATATATAAAAATTTAAATATAGAAATAAACGTCGATGTATATTGAAGAGAATATCATAATGTTACAGAATATTTAATGCATACAGCGCCACACACAATTTTCTTATTATCTAAAAATAAATGTAGAGTTAAATATGGGCTGAATTTTATGATTTGCATCCAACTCAGTTAACAAAATGTTAATTAGTATCACCAAGAAAATCAATCCAAATAGGCCAAACTTCCTTTTTACCTAATTTTGAATTTGCGGCAAAATATTTTTGGCACGTAGAAATAAAAACCCGGCTATCTATAGTTATGAGTATAACGGAAGTGACAATCTATTTATTTTTAATACAGTGTTGCCTATAACTCAATTTATCATATGTCCCAACTAACAAACATAAATTCACCCTATATACCAACAGTTCCACTTGAATTTATACTAGTTTGAGTCCCATTTCTTCTCGATGTTGTTGATTTTTGGACTAGAGAAGTCTCTTTGTTAATGCCTCAGCAATCATATGATCCGTCTCGATTGGATTTATTGTGATAACAGATGCTTCTACTTTCACTTTTACAAAATGATGCCTATCATGGATGGTATAGGAATCTGTCTTCGAAAGATTTATTGCGCTTTGAGTGTCACGCGTTGACTGGATTTTCTTTCAGCAAGATCACTCGCCCAGTCTGCATCACTAAATCCAGTAATGTCTTCCAATGCTGATTTCCGATATTCCAGCTTCGCAACTACTGTGCCTTTCAAATAACGCAAATCCGTTTCACTGCAACCCAATGTTGCTTCCCGATTATTAGAAAAATGACTTATCAAATTCACTGCATAAAGAAGGCTGCCAACCGCTTCTTGAACTAGAATTTTCTGCATGTCCTCAATTTCGGCTTTGCTGGTTGGTGACATATTTTTATCTAGCTTGAAGTTTATGTCGATTGGTGTCGCAATAGGTTTAGATTGAAACACGTTGAATTTTCAAAATTCTGGTAATGTAATCTTTTTGATCAAGTGAAAAAATTCCCTTTTCTCGATCCCTTGTAATTCGGAGTCCCAAAATGCTTTGAACCTCTCCAATATCTTTTATTTGAAAACGTTTGGTTAGTTTGTCTTTCAAACCCGTGCTTTGTAGGTACTTAAAATCAAGTTTAAGATCGTATCATGCCGATATCTACCAACATTTTGTCCAACTTTTGGTTCCAGGCACAGCCGGCTTGTTTTAATCCATAAAGTGCATTGTTCAATTTACAAACTTTCCCTGTTTTTAAATTGGTTTTAAACACTCATTTTGACTTGAGCGCTTTGCCTTTATTCGGTAGATTGCACAGAGTCCATGTTTCGTTTGCCATAATTGCTTAATATTCATCTTCCATAAAGCTTGTTATCATGAATTACTATCACTGCAACTCAATGCTTCTTCAACACTAAGCGAATCATTCGTCGATAGCTCAACTGACGAATAAATGAAATCTTTTTTCTTGTTTGGTTTTGGTGTCCTTTCTGAACGTCCTGTCATTTGCTGGATTGTAGATACGATACCTTTTTGACTGTTAAAATAGCCAACCATCAAGCATTGTTGTGCTGTTGAATCGAACTTCTTCCGCGTCATGTACCATAGCCTTTGATCCCAAAACTCTCAAGTTCAATTCGATTTTCTTCCTGTCCACACCGTCTCTGGTATCCGTCCTGATAACACCTTTGTCGGTGAACGGTTGATTAAAGATATAAAGCAGTATTCACCGCTTCGGCTCAAAAACGTCACTGTAAACCAAAATCTGTAACGTGCCAATACACATTGTAGTGGTAGTCAATTGGGTAGACAATGAAAAATTTTACATGTTGAGCGCCAGTCTACCGGCACGTGCATTTGCCCGGTCACTAGCTCGCAGAGCAGTTTTTCAGAGCAGCAACTGTGACAGTTGCCTTTAATGTCCAGATTACACTCCTAATAGTTGACTGATACCTTTTCATTGTTACCCATTTCTTTGAGTATTGAAAATTTGAAACAGATTGTAATAATTTGATGCGCTGGAATCAACATACCATTCACCTACAATTTTTGTTTCATTTACCGCAAAAATTGATAACAAAGCCTTTTTGTTTTCCGTCTCTTTTTTCCTGAGCAGAAACTTGCATTTCGCAAACAAATGCAAGTTTCTGCTCAGGAAAAAAGAGACGGAAAACAAAAATTACCGATTTGATTACAGTTATAGCATCTTGGTTTAAACCGCTTTATATTTCCTTTTAAACAAACGTTGTATTTACCAGACTTTTGGTATCACCGTACTCACTAATAAGTAACTTTTACTTTACGTACTCCCCTGTAACCTTCGTTTCGGAACTTTCCATGGCCATAATCATTGGTTGAAATTTTTGTGACAAATCCGCAACCAAAAACGTGCCAATCCATTCCTCAAAGACTACAAAACCAATGTCGTTTAACATTTGTCGAGGCACAATATGCTGAAATACTTTTCTTAATTTTTTCCACACTTCTTTTGAAGTTTCTAGACTAAAATATGAACATAAACACTTGAATGCGCACTCATGGTGATCTTTGATTTTGCTTGTATTTCACGCTTGGCCTTCTTCATCTCATCTGCTCAATTCAGATTTCAATTTAGTCATGGTATTTTAATATAAGTATTTTAATAGTGTATAGTAATTATGACAGTAGTAAAATATTTTAATCTTTCATATTTTTAATAAGTTCATTTGCCCGAATCTTAAATTATTTTTGAACTAATAATTTTGACGTATAAACATAAATAAATTTTATGCGCGCTAGCTAATGTTTACATTTTCGATTAAAGGTACATTTCATTCAGTTTTTTAAATATATTCGTTTGATTCGTTATATTTATTTGTCATATCTGAACAGTTATATAAAACAATTAAAAATTATTTCTAATAAAATCAAATACAATAGCTTTAAATTTAGCAAAAGGTTTTGCGCATCTATATAGGGACCTTATTCCAAATAGTAAATGATGCAAACAGATGTGATTTACGTTGACACACTGATTGTAAACTAAAGTGACCTCACAAGCAGCTTTTGTTTAAAATGAAAAAAACAATAGATCTGTCAAAATTATTACATGTAGCTGCTATAATTATTTGATTCCATATGCAGCGTCAAAATATAGCTTTACCAAAGGTAATGAAATTTGGACGTATCCTTTACCTGCTTTCATGATGATATCGTTGTTGAAACTTATTTTTCTTTTAATATTTTACAATTATCAATAAATTGTATGAAATATCAAACATCGCTATACTGTATACACATCAATACAACACAACATAACTATATCGACATGAATTTTAACATGGAAATTGTTTATGTAATAAGAAAAGGTGATAATACCCAATATGCAATTTACACGGAATTCCGTCAACATTCTCGATTTGAAGTACGGAAATTTAGCTCGATTGTCGCATTTGCGACAAATTGCATATTGGGTATGGACCGAATGATCTATAAAAACAGAAGAAATAATAATTTACTTAATAATAAAATCAATATGCCTGTAAATAAAATTTACGACATAATAATTAAAAATTCTCGATCAAGTAGGCTACCACGTAACGAGGGATAAATCAGGTATATAAAGACGAAAGAATTCATAATTTTCTTTAGTAGTTCGGTAACTGAAGATACATATTTGCTAATCGAAATCGATATTACTAAAATAAAAATAAAAAATTAAATTAAATTCACAAAAACGGAAGTTAAATAATTAATAATAAAATAAAATTGCTCTTTTTTAATAAATATTATCGTGGAATAAGTCACACAAACGATACATGTAAAAAATGAATCTTGTATATACAACGTATTAAAAACAGTTATTCACGATACTTACGGTTTTTTAAACAATATTAATTTAATTCCTTATTTTACCGTATTACAAGTCAATGTTAAAAGCACATGTTCTTAAATTTGGATAGTAATTATGCATGTATAGTTATGAATGCTGCCAAGAAACTCGAAATATGAATTGGTTGGACATACTAATATACATTTTTTGATGTGGTAGTCGACGTAGAACGATTCTAAAATTAAAGAAAATTATTACTAATCGTTTTAAATTATTTAAACCTCAAAATTTAGGGTGCCTAAGGTCTGTACATGATAAAAGCTACCTTTGCAATTACCAGACATGTAGATTATGCAATTTAAAATTTAATTAAATTCTAAAGGTATTTAAATTATATTTACATACATTTTTCTTAAAAAGTTTATACAACATTTAAATTGGACTCGAATCAAATTACTATTAAGACAAACATTATATATATATATATATATATATATATATATATATATATATATATATATATATATATATATATATAAATATATATATCTATATATATATATATATATATATATATATATATATATATATATATATATATATATATATATATATATATATATATATATATATAAACGTTTTTCTGCGGAATTACGCGAAAAAGGCGTGAAAATTGTGATTACATTATGTGGTTTGAACCGGTGTGTGCGGTGAGGAAAATACGTAACATGAAAAAGCCAACATATAAAAATGATTTTCTTATTCGTTCGCGCACTTTCTAACACACATACAAATAAAATAGCCTGCCCTATTACACATATTTATAAATATATATAAATATATACATATATATATATATATATATATATATATATATATATATATATATATATATATATATATATATATATTTATATTATATATATATATATATATATATATATATATATATATATATATATATATATATATATATATATATGTATATATATATATATATATATATATATATATATATATATATATATATATATATATATATATATATATATATATATATATACTGCATAAAACGTACAACATTTTCTGTTGTTTGCTGATTTATGTTTGTTTCATCATTCGTTTTCTTAATATATATATATTGTATAAGTATATATAAAACAAAAATAAACGAAAATATTTAAGAATATGAAACAACAACAAGAAGAAAAAAATTAATGACTTAATCTTAGACTTGAATCGTCTTTTGCTTTGATCGATCAATTTAGTGGTCCACAAATTTTTTATTTATTTTTTTGTTTTTTTTGTAAAATTGGTTTTTGTTCGTTGGTACATTATATTACCTAAGGTATCCAACCAGTTTCATAAAAATAAATTTTACTTGTTGCTGTTTAAAAACAACATTTTGTTGTTGGAATAGTTTTAAGACACAAATCCATATGGTAAGACAAAATCAAGCGAGCATAAACGCAATAAAACCTAAGTTATCGCTTCATTATAAAGTCGATCACCTTTTAATCTTGGTTCTAATCAAAAAAAAAAAAAAAAAAACACTATACAAACAGGTTCAATTTGATTAAAAAACATTTTGTTCATTTCTTAATTTTTTTTTTTTGTTCTAAGATTTTGAATCAAGTTGTGGCACATAACGCGATCAAGCCTATATAAACATATACATATCTACGTATATAGTAATAAGACGATGAATAACGAACACAAAACTATAAAATAAATTTACAACTCTATTTATAAACCCATTAACACTAAGTCAATTAAATTTACATTAATTAATTCGTCGACTCGAGACATTTTGTTCATGCGCGCATTTCAAATACAATAAAAACGCAAAAAAAAAAAAACGTGAAATACGTTTATATAATCGCGAGGCGCACAATTTTTATTTAAGTTATGAAAAAAACGAAATTATGACGCGCAAAGGGATTTAATGTATATCAACGATTTGGCTCAAAAGTTTGCGTTAAGAAAAAATACTTTGAGGGTAGCACTGAAATGACCAAACGCACACAAACAAACAAAAATTAAGAAAATATAAAATCTTAAAGAATTTTTACTGTAAAAATATGATAATCTTTAAAAACATAAAAAACACAACAACTAAACTACATGATCAATAAAAGAACAACTACATCAAGCATCTTAAAAAAAAACACACAAAGAACTATAATAAGACGACGGGCGAAAGAAAGAAAACTGGAAATTGATTGAGTTGTTTTATAAAAATATCAAAGGCATTCATCAGATTTTTATTATTATGATTATAATTTCTTGTATATAGCTCTTCTTCTTATTATTATTATTCTTGGAATAGTTCTTACTCTCTGCGTCCAATCATCTTTTATTACTTCTCCAATGAATCTTAAAAAAAAACTTTTTACTATCTCAAGACACGACGAATAAAAATTCTAAAAACAAGAAACACAACACAAACATTATATGTGCGACCGACGCATATTAAATGTGGTTCAATATTTTTATTGGCAATCGAATAGTTTGACGTTTAAATCTGACATGCCACGAATCCACGATTCATATCTTGTTTTGTTTTTTGTTTCTAGAATTAGTTAGTTATAGAATTAGTATACTTAAAATCTTCTGGTAATTGTAAATCCTCTCCAAAAATTCATCGATATTCGGTATATAACGATCCTGTAGTTGCATTTATTTTCAACTGGATTTTTATATTGTAGCAGCTATCGTAATGTTCCATGCTTCGATTTTAGGTAAATACATTGGTGTCCAAAACAAACATCTCGTAGGGTAGGCCAACATCAAAACTGTACACATAATCATCTTCTTAGCTCCACGAACGATTTTGTTCGTTCTTTGTTTCTTTCAGACTCATTGAGGCATTAGCAGATCGTATCACAAATCGTATAAAGGACGTGAATTCTCCGTATTTCATGCATGTTTTTAGTTTCTGGCCAAATGGATTCCATTTTTTATTATACCATATGACCCAAATGCCTGACTTTCTATTAATCGTTTAACACGACACAACGTCCCGCATGCCTCTTGATTGATAATTGGAATCCTTTTGACACTTTTACTGCTGTCCGACGTATTACAGATGCATTAAAATCCTATTTATATTCACTTAACTCGGAACAAAAATCACCGAAATTATTATAAATAAAATTTATTAAAATAATTAAACGTTCAAATTCGATCGAATTCATAGTTTTATACCAAATGCACAAAGTACTTGCATTTTTATCTATATTTAAAAATTAGTTGATATAATAGGTCACAAGACTGTTACGACGTAGTGCATATGTTAGGAAGATGTTAGACCTTGTTCCATTCAATTTGATACGTTAATAAAAAAAACAGTTGGTTCTGGGTAACAAAAAATCCTCAAATTCGTTTAATGGATGCATAACTCACTTATGCATCCATTAAACGTGACAGTATCTTCTTTTGGAAAAATATGGGCTCGAAATTTCACCTGACATTCTCATCCATAAGTAAACTAAAACAATTATACATAAATAAGGAAATTAACTTCCCGTAAAGAATACCCTGTTTTCACCTTGCCTCGTCACAAGTAGTGACTAGAAAGTTACTTATTTTCTAGGAGATCAATAACAAAGATCAATAACACGACATAGTACTGTAAGCACGTTTCATATAACTTAAATTGACGTGTTTTAAAATCACAAATGATTGATGTTTTATTAGGCCTACATAAAATATGATAATATAGTTGTGCTGAGTCAAAGCATTCACAACCTATTCGTTATATTTTAACATATTTCCTTACCTTAAATAATTAAATTAAAGTGCATAGTTCCAACCATATTATGTTGGAGTAGAAAGATTCGATACGATAAGAAATATGAGGTATGGAATTACATTTTATAATTGAAATGAAGATCAAATATTTGGTTTTTAAGAACTTCAATACGTTGCAACTTTAATAACCCTTACTTACGGGGACGCAACGAGCCCATTAAATTATATGGCCATTAATCTATCATCTTAAATAATTGTATTGATTAAATTGCCCACCATTAACATACATATACGATCGTGATCAGTTTATCGTTACATATATATAAATAAGTATGTGTATCATATACCCACACATCTTATAAAACAATTTTTATGTCAAAAAAATAAGAAAAAAATAAACATTTCAATCAAGATAATTTTTTTTTTCGTATTTTGTCATTGAGGTCATCGCTGCTATATATTACCGTGTTTAATAATGTATAGTGAGTACGCTGAGTCAGTATATTATGTGTGCGCGTACTGCAAATGTATAACACCGCGGCGACGACGATGACAACGACGACTAACAATATGATATTTAGTTGAGTAACAAATATTAAAACAATTCACGTGATTTATTAGCCAGGGATTTCTTGAGTATAAAATCCAGTTTTTAACTATCTTGCGACTTTTATAACCTATATGTCGCACGTTATATATATATATATATATATATATATATATATATATATATATATATATATATATATATATATATATATATATAAACGCGAGCATATATAAAACGACAACAACAACATAATCGTAACGTAATAGAGTTTTTATGAATTTACTTTCATTATAAAATTAATGAAATTGTCTTTTATAAGAACACGACAACATTACTCACCACCCACCCATGTTTTCTTCTTCTTATTATTTACTTATATATATATATAGTATGCCTGTGAGTTGCTTGGGTATGTGTACAATTCTGCGTTTTGTCTTGCTTTGTTTTATGTATATAGTTTTAATATAAAACAAACGTAAGCCTACACAATATAAATCCGCGGTTTTTGTTTTCTTCGCTTCTTATACATTAAAAGAAAAAAAATTGTTTTCTTTGCTTTGTTTTCTTGAAAATAAAGTCATTTTCTTAACAAGATAAAATAAGAATTGGATTTATGATTTAATCAAAACTACAAAAAAAAACACTACAGAATATTGTATACAGGTCCAATGCGATTAATTAAGGACCGTATATAGAAGGTGAAATAGTTATAGTTATTTGTCGAAGGCTGGATTATATTTCCCGAAATGTTTTCTCGTCGGCACGTAATAACATTAGTTGCTTTCCAATCGACCACCGCAAGTACTTGCAAGTACTTAGGTGTGTGTCTTTGCTGAATTTAAATTACTCGTAATTCCTCTAATTATTTCTCATCAGCAGTTAGAAACAGTTACGCACCATTTTATTGCTAGGTGGGTCTGTGCTGAACCGCAAATAATATTGAATTGTTACTCATATTTATGGTCGAAAACAAAAATAAATCGAATCTATTGACGAATTTAAAAGTTAAAAAAAGCGCCTCTTGCGGCAAATATTAAAATACACTATACATTGTAGTACAAAAAAACAATATGCCTTTATCTACCATCACCCCGTCACCTTTTACTAGCATTTTTAATAAACTCAAATTAATTCCTCTTAATTAATAAATTAAGGTGACCATCTTTCTGAAATCAAAAACGCGTACGTATATATTTTATATGTTTAAACTAAAACTTGGTACCTCACCACACCATAAAATTTAGTACCTCAATTTTCTAGACACTTATGAAAAACATCGTCACTTTATTGGTTCCAACTTCAAACTCATAAATGAGAATGTCTTCATTTGAATCCTAGATTTTGTCCTCGGTCCAGAATGTTGGATTAATGAATAATATTAATTGAAATAAAACAAGTTATTCCACCATCTTTATTTTTATTTCAACAGCACCGGAATATAACCCGTCCACCCAGAAGATACGAAAGACAATAATTCATTGAAGTGAAGTTGTATATGACTATATGTTATGCATCCAACAGGCATAATATCATCATCACATTAATTTAAGAAACTAAAAACTCCGACAATTCCCTCCTTTTTCTTGAATTAATAGTTGTAGGCCCATTTCTCGCATATGTTTATACATTATGTTACTTGGAATATCCTTTATAAGGATATCTATTTACTTTTAACTCTTCACATCGCTTATAAGTTAATATCGTATTGCTTTTGTCCACTTCATCTTTGACAAAATAAAATTTTCGATTTCTATAACTGCCTTTGAGTCGGTATGAATAATTGTAGGTTTCTTGACTAATTCGGGCTCTTCGATTTCTTCTAATAAATTGTTCGTCAAATTTACTTCACATAATGCGTTGCAAACTGCCATTAATTCTGCCTCCATAGTAGACAAAGTGACGGTCTTCTGTTTTCTACTTTTTCAATAGATTAACCATTCACCAAGCTTTATGATCCCGTGAAACACAAAGTGCATTTTGCGACCGAGTATAGGAACTAAAGTCGATTCCGATCGGGAATGTAAGTTTGTTTTTAGACTGTTACAGGACCGTCAGAAAAAGTGGATACTTCCAGTTTTTGACCCGATCCAAAATATGGATCGGTAACGCATCGGTATAAGACCGCAATTAGTAAACTGGGTTTAGTAACTCCATTTGAGAACGGTAAAAGTAATTGTTAGCGAGTCATTTGACCACCATCTAAATTCCATTCTCAGTACCGAAATCAGTCTATATTTAGTTTTAATTCGCCCGTAGTACGACTGAAAATAAAATTTTATTTTTGTTACACGGAGCCTTATTTGAGAACGTTAAAAACGAGTAAAGCCAGTCTTCTGACCGACATCTAAATTCCGTTTTCAGTAGCAAAATCAGTCTATATTTGGTTTCGATTCGCCCGTAATACGATTGAAAATAAAATTTTATTTTCGGTACCCATTTGCGAACGTTAAAAATCAGTAATTGTTAGCCAGTCATTACCGACATCTAAATTCCATTTTCAGTACCAAAATCAGTCTATATTTGGTTTTAGTCGCCCGAAATACGATTGAAAATAAAATTTTATTTTCGGTTTTCGGGGACCCATTTGAGAACGTTTAAAACCAGTAATTGTTAGCCAGTCATTCGCCCGACCTCAAAATTCCATTTTCAGTACCGAATTCAGTCTATACGTGGTTGTAGTTGACCCCAAATAAGACTATAGACAATATTTTATTTTCGATACATTGAAACCGTCATTAGACCATCCTAGAGGACAATCTTTACATTTTAGTCGGTTTGTGTTTTACAGGGATGTAACCGCTAAACGATTTACCGTCGGCTGTAGTACACCAACTAGCATCCACTGTTGCGCTTAAAATTCCTCTTTTCTCTTCTTCTTCATTCTCAAACTGAGATCTCTAGTTCCTTTCAAGTACCTTAATACTCTTTTGACTGCCTAAATCCGGGCGTGTTCCTCTCGTTAAATACCTTATGACACTTATAGCATCCTGATACTGTCCTCGTGATATTTTTTTTTTCAATCTTCATAATCATTCAAATTGATTTCTCTTAATCCTGGTGTTTTGACTGGATTTGAATCACTCATTTCATATTTCCATAATATTCTTTCAACATAACTGGATTGGGTGAGTACTATCTCATCATTATTTTCTTTTATCCCCATTCCCAAAATCATATACATTATACTCCTACTATAATGAATTTATTACCTTCTTTCATTCATTTTCTGTCATCATTTTATTCAGCTTTAAATACCAACATCGTCCCGATTGTGGTAATACGTAAATATTTCTTTTTAAACGATTAACTTTATGTTTGTGTCCCTGAGGTGGTTCCATATATACAGTTTCTGTTAATTCTGCATTTAAATACGCTGACTTGATGTCGTAGAATTTTCTAACTGTCTTTTTCATTAAAAATATTTCCAATAATATTATTATTGTTTCATACCTGATTACTGGGCTGTATGATTCTTCGTAATCGTGTTCTAATTTCTGACCGCATCCTTCCGCTACTAATCTTGCTTTATAATGGTGTTGTTTTCCTTGTTTAACTTTAAAAACCCATCTACTTTTTATTACTTTAGTGTCTTGTGGTCGTTTCACTTCCTCCCATACTCGTAGATTTTTCATGTTTTCAATTTCAGCATTCATTGCTGTTAACCATTTATCTTTATCCGGTGACTCTAATACTTCATTATACGTTCTAGGCTCAATCGTAAAATTCGTAATGTAATCTTCGAACTTATAACTGGCAGTCGTCGTAATCTCTGTGGTCTTATATTAGGTTTTTGCTCTTGTGACCCGACATGCGTTGTGGGTATCGGTTCTGTTACTCGTTCATGTGTCTGGTTCTCAAAATACACATAAATAACAAACACAATATAAATGTTGATTGTGTTCTTTAGATTAAGATTGTTTTTGTTATTTATATGATTTTCCGAGGTATCAAATCGTCTTGAATTATATGGACACCTCAAAATATAGGACACTTTAATTTGTATGTTTTTGAAATTTAATTACACTTTCAAACACAATTTTAAATTTATTTTGTACGACCACAAAAAAAATCAAACAATCAACCATATAAAACGCGTGTTTTAAGAAAATTACAGCGGATAGTGTATTTATTTTTTTTCCGCTAGAGCACACCGAACCATTCGTCAATAGGGCAATTTTTTAGTTACAGTGTTTGTCGCAAAATGTGACACTGTAACGGATAAATATTGCTATGTCATTTTTTTTTGTATGGAAAAACATATTTACCCTAACGTAAAAAACATAAAAATTATAAATTTGAGGATTTGGGAAATTAAACTAATCAGATAAGTTTTTTTCGTAAAAATAGTTTTAATTATTTAAATAAAAATATGTGCAATTTGTTGTTGTTTACCATCATATTTTTATTTGCAAGTGTAAACTAATTAGGCATACAAATACAATTTATGTAGTTATAGCGTAAATGACATAAATTAATGAAAGTTTAATCAAAATTTCGAGTCCTTATACAAGTAATTCTGTTCTGAAGAAAATAAAATATGCGTTTCATATTAAATGTTGGATTTGGTTTATTTCAAAATAATATTAAACGCACATTTAGTTTTCTTCAGAACATAACTACTTGTATAAGAACTCGAAATTCTGTATTAAAACTTTCATTCTTTGATGTTATATTAGTTGTACGCTATAACTAGATAAATTGTATGCCTAATTATTTTACACTTGCAAATAAGAATATGATGGCAAATACAAAGAAAATGTAATCTAAAATGTATTTTGTAAATTATCCATACGAATATGACATTTCTCGTATTGTTTATCCCTAACATGCAACTGGTGTTAATCGGCAGAACTAATTGAAAAATTGCCCTAGGTAAAGTTTTTACCAAATTTAATGTTATTTGCGCATCGCAAAAATTTAACAAATCACTCGAGTAAGTTTAAAGTTTTGACCCAAAATTTCGCTTAAACAAAAAACGATTTATTTGCTGTTTCAAATTATATTTAACCTTATCTAATTAAAAAATATTTATTACTTGTTTAAGAAAAAAAACAAAAGAAAATCAAAAAACTATTTGTGCATCGTTATTCTCTCACAAAATTAGTTTTGCAAAGAAAGAAAAAATTATGCAGTAACGGGAACCACAATTTTTTTTTTTTTTTGATTTTTCATCTTAAATTCTACACGTGGTGTTGTTAGTTTTTATTTCCTGTTACAAGTGTTTAGTCGTGTCAATAAAATGGGTAAAACTAAGGAGTTGTTTTTGGAGGTTAACGCCGACATTGTAATGAACTATTCTGCCGGAATATCTATAAAAGAGTTTTAATACCTATAAAAGCACACTGATGTACAACTGCCATTTTTAAAATTCGATTGCTTATTAAATCAAATAGAAAATGCATGACACATGTTATAATTTTGGTTCGAGATGAGTTAAATGAAGTCTACCGACGTGTTCTATTTACAACTTTTAATCCATGTCAGAAGACGTCGGCAATAGCCTACACCAGAAAACCGTAATCTTACAACATAATTAATAAATCATGTATTGATTGATTGTATGATTAGAGTGTACGGCCAAGAACGAACTATCTTCCTTCCTATCATTTTCGTAAGCCGAAGCTCATCTTCTTTCGTGGTTACTTAACGCCCTACTTTACGCCGTAGCCAAATCGAGGACACACGAATACAAGTACCCTCTGATTAACCACATCTGCACATTGCATTGCTCCAATCAGCCAGCACTGACATGAACGATGGTTCGGCCCATGGATTCTGCACTCCAACAGATCATAGTTGTATGTATCGTCGTCACCGATCGTAAGTAATCAAGTGATGAAAAATCAATTTGCCAACCCTCTCCCGTTGAGATTCGAACCCGGCACCTCCCGACCCAAACATCCCAGCTTTAATCACTTTGCCAATTACTTGGTTTCTTACGTACTTTATACTTCACTTTTACAAATCCGTTTATCAATCGTTGACTTCCAGTTTTGAAATGGGTGTTACCGTTGTTACGTTTTTTCGTAGCTCTTTAACTAAATCTGCAGTCAGGGTATATAGGGATACCTTCGTATTTTTTTCTAAGTTCTTGGGTATCAGGTGGCTCAAGCGCCAACAATTTCATCATTGCTATCTGTGCCTTACCTAATAAAAACACATTAAAGGATTCTCTAAAATGCTGCATTTGAAAGTTGTTAAATATAGACTGCAGAGCTGTGCATAGATGATCCATTATATGAGTGATTCACACTGGCCATGCGAAGACTGAAAAGAAGCCGTTCTCTTATAGGGTTGATTACATTAACTTCGAGCTCTTGATTTTCCGATAATTTGTGAAACTTTCTTTTAGACCATATTCAAATTAGTTTCTTAAATAATATTGAAGAAAACCACTCATCTGGCGGAGGAATTTGTAGGTAACTACCAAAGTGAATTTCTTCCAAATCGACCATTCACTGATCTATTTTTTTTCGCTGATGATGATTCTTTCTAAATATTACGAAACATATATTGTTGTACATCAAGTGGTGTTAGATTTCCAGCAAGCCTATAACTCAATTCAACGGGCTATATTTACTTTATGATGTCTGGGAATACCTGAGAAATATGTTAATTTATATAAAAACGACAGTGATACAGCCAAAATGCTGTGCAAAAGTTGAGAACAATTATTGAGTCTAAAACAAAATATATATGATCACAGGTTTTAGAGACCAAGACGCAATGAAATCAAGTAGTAATGACCACACATTTAAAGAAGCGACGAGCTTCCCATACCTCGGATCACTCATGATAATTTATCCACAAAACAAAATATTGATCTTTATGATATTTTCCCAGCTTCAGATTAGATGATAATATTTACAAAAATGCTTAAAACATACATGTGTCAATGAAACCTAAACGGATTAGTTACAATATTAATTGAGA
Source organism: Tipula confusa (assembly GCA_963556175.1). Classification (NCBI taxonomy): domain Eukaryota; kingdom Metazoa; phylum Arthropoda; class Insecta; order Diptera; family Tipulidae; genus Tipula; species Tipula confusa. The sequence continues at coordinate 3,081,720 of OY744478.1, forward strand.
TGAAATATGTTTGTCCATTATATATGTATGTATATGTATATATACATGCACGAGTTCATATAACAATCATTTAAATTAAGACATAACATTTTCAATTAGCAATAAGTCACGTACAAGAATCAAATTAAATTTTTGATCACAGAAGTTTTAAGTACGAACTAAGATGTATGAAATTGTATACATTTGCATTTTGCTTATTTAACGCTTATTATGTACTCTGTGTGGCATCTTAACAAAATATATTTACTGCCACAAAATGTTAATTAGTTAGTTCCTTAATTAAGAAAATATACATACTTAAGATCTTTATTATGTTTTGATTAGATTTCAAAAATTGTTAGTTTAAAATCGTTGACGCAATATGTGTTATGTTTTATATTACGTATAAATTCATTCGAATTATGAATTTTTCTAAAATTAATTAGAACACATTACAATCCGGGATTTTGGGATTGTATCGCGAAAATCGAAGTTTGGCACGAAAGTTTAACAATTTAATAGGAGCATTTCTTACCTTAAAATTGAACAGTAGGCAACGCCTTTTAGTAATACCATCGATATTTTAAGCCTCTTTTAAAGATGTCAGAACAATTAGGACAACAGTAGAGCTCAGCTAACATTAAATAGTGAAAGCTAGTTCAATATTTTCAGCTTATTTTATATGCCCGTTATATATTTATTAATACAAAATACGCTTGTGGTCACCTTGACTTGTCTTCTATGACTAACTTTTTATTTAATTTTTTCTTATTACAAAACAATTTTAGTACAGAATTATTTCACTCATTTATCGCTAATTTAATGCAGGTGTCGCTGTTCTTCATTTAGAAGAATGTTAACGATGTGGTGTTAACAAATGGATTAGTAAATAAATGTGATAATCTTGTTCCAATTATGCCTCGATGATACATTGTCATTATCATTGTTGAGGTGTTTATTAAGTAAGAATGTCACCCAGATCCCTGCACATACTTATCTACATCCTGCTCCGTTGTTAAAATTCGTCGATGTATGTAAGTTAAATACATATTCTAATGTCAGTGTTGCGTAGGAACTTACACTATTTATTACTTAGAACAGTGCCACAGAACTTTTTAAAGACCGTGATGTTTTTTTAAGTCATTAAAACTAATTTGCTTGCTGGCTAATCAATGCACCATCATTAGTTGTTTTCTTTCTTCTTCGATAAGATCACAAGCTGTAGAGCTAGTCATCCATGGTTAAGCGCAAGCCTTTTTTCCATCAATAAGTTGCTCTTCCATCCAACGAACCGTTCCATCTCTCTTGCAATAAATGGTTTCCTCATCTGGCTCTTGAGCGTACCAACAAGGGTTTCCTGTATTTGTTCCCGTAGCTCACACTTTGGCCTTTTTTTTATTTTAAACCTAGCAACTTTTTCTTGCAATTATATATAAATTGGTATCACACCAGCTAATACAGGAACTGCATCTGTTGGTACAGTTCTGTTAGCGTTTGTAATACAAAGAAGTATTCCTCGTTGTGCACTTATTAAAGTTCTATGGTAGTGGCAATTCATGTTGTCAACCCATCCAGCATAAGCATATGTAAGTAATGCAACCATTAGAAATTTGTATATAGTCTTGAGGGTCCTTTATTTAAGTCCCCAAGTTTCTTTAGCTATACGCTTTTCAATGTAAAGAAGACGTTCTTACTACTTTCTGCATTCATTTTGACATATGAATGACATCTATAGTCTTTTTTCGCAATCAACTCCAAGCCATTTGACGGTTTTTACCATCTTAATTCTCACTCCACTCACAAACACCAAAGGTCGTCTTCTGATATCAAGCGTTCCTTTAACCTGGAGCATAACTGTTTTGACTGATGAAAGCTCCATTTTATAGCTGAAAAACAAATCAGTCATTTTGTTGATAGCGCTAATTCCTGAACGTTTTGTCTAGAGTTTCCGGCAAATATCATTCATTACCTTATCATCCGCGAATGCTACTTCTTGGACGTTGTCATTCATACTACTCGCCAAAACGATGTTCCAGAGGTGTGGTCCTAAGATAGACCATTGCAGGCATCTTTTGGTCACACCCTTTTGTTGTGAGCCATAATTAGTGACTACAGTTCAGGATCTGTTAAAGAAATACTTATTAATGATTAGGTAAAGGTTTGCTGGACAGCTTATATTCTTCAACTCATTCATAATAGGTACTAGGCCACCAAAAATTATCGAAAGCACCTGACACGTCAAAAAATACTTCAAGAACGTATTTTGGTTTCGATTCTAATGTCTTTTTTGATTATTTTTACCATAACATCCTCTGTTGTCCATGCATTCGGAAAAACTCCTCTTTTAAGATAGTTGTTCATGAAACGTGTCGTATCAGGCCCTATTATAGGCCGATAACGAGGCCGAGTGCTCTGCCCAATTTCATTGAAATTATTGCGTCCGTGGTTTCATTGCTGAAAATCCACGTCGCAAGTCCTTGGTGCTCAGATCTATGCGCTCTGACTTCTGTGTCATTTGTCACTGTGTTGTAAGGAAGCAGGGCAACCAACAAACAGTCAGTGGTATCCTTCCAATGCGCAGTTATCAGGCACTCTCCACTTGTTAATGTGCTCAAAACTTCAGTAGTTTTAAGCCGTCCCGTGCTGAATTTATACACGAAGCCCCATGGTTCTGCATTACTTTTGCAGTCTTGCTGTTGGATTCTTCAATTTTTGATATATTTTGCGCATTATTGTTACAGTTGCTCTTTTAGTGGTTAAATCATTAGTCCATCACGGTAATTTTTCTTTGTATAAGCACATTTTCGTGGTATACTTTTATCGCCGACTCTGATAAGCGTGCTTTTTATACTGTGCTCTACTAAACCACATCTTTTTCGGATGTGCAACTCATGTTTTCAGACCATCCTTGACAAGTTGAGTTTGCCAAGTTTTCGAACTATTCCCTATTGTTTGCACGTTTTAGTATATATCGGGGAGTCTTGTTTTGAGGTTCATTGCTATTATGTGTGCTTTCAGATTTTAAAGTAAAAACTATCGCCCGATGATCGCTTGAAAAACATTTGTACTTTCCATAGATGGGCTTAAAAACCTTTCGAATTAAGTTTTAAATCATATACGAAATAAAATAACCAATGTGAATATTTTTTTTAAAGTATTATCGACAAGTCGACCAAAGGAATCCGGGCTATTCCTCAAACCATTGAAAAAAAAAATAATTCTATTATTGTATATGTATATATAATGTATATGCAACAACATCTTAATAGACTTTGTTCATCATCAATTTTATGATGTTCTCCATGCACCATATGCCGTACAGTTTGAAGATCATCGTGTATAATGAAGCTCGGCCAACCATACTACTTTATTTCAAACTACTACTATTATATTATTAATTGAGTAATGAATGGGAATGGATAAATTATTTAGATGAATGGTTAAAAAAACCACAGAGTCTAAGATCACCGCATGATATTGAAATTTAAGAAAGAAGCGTATGCAGACTCACGATTTTTTAACGTTCATCTTACATTACCTTAACCAATACATATGCATCGTTGGATAAAAGCTAATAAAAGTCATTTATATACATTCCCAAGAGTTGGTAGGCCTCGTATATATATATATATTTATATATATATATATATATATATATATATATATATATATATATATATATATATATATATATATATATATATATATATATATATATATATATATATATATATATATATATATATATATATATATAAACGAATTAATCGAAGATTTTGTTTTAAAATTTCTACATCTTTTGTGTGTTAGCACTAAATAAAGTTGTTTAATAGCTTTTTGGTCGCGGCAAGCGAAAAAAATAAAAATAAAAATTGTTACCATAAATGCGCGATTTTATTGCATCCTTTAATTATTTTACGTTATATTTTTCTCTGTTGTTATTATTTCAGATTAACAAATTCAACTAGTTTTAGTGAGCTGCAATTTTTAAGTGCAGCCGCATCAAGACGAGCAGCAGCTGTTGCGGCTGTGGCAGCAAACACATTACCACCACCACCACCTCCTCCACCTGGATCAGGTAATTCATCGAATCCATCGGCATCTCATCATCCAGCGGATTTTCATCCGGCCTATCGAATTCCAGGCTATATGGAACATATATATTCGTTACAGCATGCTGCAGCAACTAGCCCATCCGCATCACTTCATGGTAAGTGATATTGTATAATGAAGTTTATGATGATTCTATATAAAAAGGCATTAAAAATAAATAGTATAAGCATATTATAAACTATTCTCACTTCTATCTTCTACTTACTCAGATAAAGGCTAATTACTCACTTCAGTAGCTCAATTATCTAAATAGCAACTGAATTATCTAAATAGTAACTTAATTTCAATTCTGTCGATTCATGTCAATCGAAAGCGCCCTAAATAAAATGAATTTTATCATTTATATCTGATTAGTTTTGAAAAACAATGTCGCGTCTTCAATCTCATATTTTTAAAACAAATTAAAATGGCGATGCACTCTGTATACTCATTTATTCTTTCTATTCCCTTTATACATATTATATGTACAGTTTTAACATTATATTTTAGGTATGGAATTCCATGCAAAAAATACACGGGTACATACCCAAAAATGTTTTTTGGGAACGTTGATGAAAGAAGGATTCAAAAGTTTGTTCTTAAATAAGTATACATCAACATTTTTGGAAATTTGTATTATGAAGGTTGAAGGCTCCGATTTAAGAATGGAAAAATAATTTCGTTCATGTGGCTCTACCTCACGGCCTTACACGTATTTCCTAGTGCATTGATTATGCCGCTAGTTGTCTGTCAAAGTGACAAAAATTTAAAAAAATATTTGTTGAATGTCGTGGCGAATAATTCTATTTTCAAAAACAGTTAGATGTCAAAAAATGTAAATACACTAAATAACGAACTGGTAACACGAATTTGTAACTACCTCAAACAACAACAAATAAATAAATAGTTAAATTTTAATTTAAATCATCTTGTGGCAATGATTGGTGCTATGTTCATACGTTGCATTTCAATTTTCTTACTCTATCTTAAGCGCACTGAAACCATTTTTAGATAAGGTTACTGATGTCTCCTTTAGATGCATATGAACAGTTCTGAGCAACAAATTCTATATAAAACAAAGTACATACATAATTTATTAAAACACACATGAAGAAACTTAGCCCTTACCTTTCAGTATTTTCATTATAAAAAATGTTTTAATCTAAAACATAATTATAATATATATTATTTTGAAGGCCAAACAAAGACAACTTCATTTATTTATTTATTTTTTTATCAATATTGACATTTTTGTATTATAATATTTTTGAATTAATTAAATAAAGCATAATTATTTTTCCTAATACATATTATTTAATAAATAATGTTTTCTTTAATGAATACACTCAATAGTCGTAAAAAATGGTTGCATTTTAATTCGCGTAATTCCCCCAATGTGTAAAAATTGCTCAGCGAATTATACAATTTTACGCCATTATACCCGAATGATCGCTGTGAAAAAGATTTACTGTACATTGGTAATCTATAACGAGTGTTTCTGGTATTATAGTTATGGACTTCTCTATTAGAATATAACATTGAGTCTAGGTATTTTAGTAGATCTCCGTTTTCAAGGCAAAACATTAACTTCAAGACATTGTAATGTATTCTTTGGTTTATAGACTTCCACCCTAATACCATACTAATACTTCAAGCATTTCACTTATATGTGTCCTATTTTCTGCTTTTAAAATACCTCGCATAAATTTGTTCTATATTTTTTGGAGACGATATAGTTGTGATTGATTCATTATGAATAACACTGATGAACAATAATCAATATGCGGTGCAACAAGTGATTTGAAATATATATTTTTTGTCTCCCATGGCAGTTTATTTAATTTAGACATTAAGTCTATTAAAAAGGCCCAGCTTTTTATTCATTCAGCAATATAATACAAATGATCGTTAAAATTTAAATTTTCATCTATGATAACACCAAGGTATTTATATTGTTTTACACGTTCAATGACTTCATGATCAATTAATATATTTTGATTACATTCTAGTTTGGTTTTTATTGACAGAACCATGTACTTTGTTTTAGAAATGTTAAGAGACAACTTATGGAACATTAAACATTTTCTCAGATTTTAAAAATCTTTGTTTATTTTTTATACAGCTTCAATAAGTGTTGGTGCAGCAAACGTAATCAAGGTATCATCGGCAAACATATTCACTTTACAATTTTTTATAACATCCACTATATCGTTAATGTACAGGATGAAAAGCAATGGTTCTAACGTAGAACCCTGTGGTACTCCGAGATTATTTGGTATTGGCTTAGAGATACAGTTATCGACTTTTGTATATTGTTGTCTTTCGTGAAGATAATTATTGAACCATTCAAATTCTGTGCCTTGTATTTCATATTTGCTTCATTGACGTCTGCAATAATCTTAATAAAATATAATAAAAAAAAATTAATAATTAAAGGCGCTTTCGATTGACATGAATAAACAAAATTAACTGAATTACCTGAATCAACTGAAGTTCGATTCGGATCATTCAATTCAGTTAAACAAATTGAGCAACTGAATTATCTGAATGGTTATTTTGCTCGTGTAGTTTATTCACATAGGTTTTTATTTTTTTCTGTTTCGTTCGTTTTTGAAAATTAGAATATATATATATATATATATATATATATATATATATATATATATATATATATATATATATATATAAATATATATATATATATATATATATATATATATATATATATATATATATATATATATATATATATATAAATATATATATATATATATATATATATATATATATATATATATATATATATATATATATATATATAATATATATATATATATATATATATATATATATATATATATATATATATATATATAATATATATATAATATATATATATATATATATATATATATATATATATATATATATATATATATATATATATATATATATATATATATATATATATATAGATATATATATATATAGATATGTATATTTATGATTGATTGTTTGATTGATTAGAGTGTACGGTCAAGGACAAACTAGGAAGTCCCGGATTGCCGTGCACCACGGTATACCCGTGTTACATATAACAAAACCGAAGGGATGGAAGGAATGTTAGTTGTGACAGACTCGACCCGGTAACTGACATCTAAGTGATCGATAGTTAGTATTTTTGTTGTGTAAGGAAGGAAAAGGTTTCTTAGCAATGACAGAATTGGTCCGGTTACCCGGTGCTTCCTGTCGTCTCTTATCAGCAACATTAATATCAGCAACGCCACCATTCAACTGTAATCTGCAAGGGTTCCCTGAAAACAAAATCTATTAAAAAACTAATTACTCTTAGCCGTAGGCTGTAATAAATTGAATTAATTTTCATCTGCCATTATAAATTAAATAATTCAAAATAAAATAATATAATTAATATAATAATATAATTTCTGCAAGCCGTAGGCTAAAATAAACTGGATTAGTTTTCTCCTGAAAGTACAAACTTATTAATTTGTTCCATAACAATATATTAATATAAGAATATCAAAAAATAAAATTTAAGAAATATAATAATAATTTTAATACAACAATCCAACAACACTATTTAATCAACTAATTACTCTTAACAGTACTCTGTAATATAAAGCATTAGTTTTTGAAGGCAATTTTCAAATTGAATATTTCAACTCCTTGCTGCTAAAATTTATTAAGTGAGCTCCTATTTATATTCACTTAACTAGAAATAATATTACCGAATTCAATTTAAATAAAACTTTAATAGAAAAATTAAACGTTCGAATCCGATCGAATTAACAGTTTTATAACAAATACACAAACACTTTGAAAATCCTATTTATATTCAAAAATATGAATTTTATATATATATATATATATATATATATATATATATATATATATATATATATTTATATATATATATATATATATATATATATATATATATATATATATATATATATATATATATATATATATATATATATATATATAATACTCATTTTTTGTATTTTAAAATAGCAAGATCTAATGATTTTAATATATGCATGTATTTAATTTTTATTTTTATTCCCGCTGTACTCAATAAAAGCCAAATTTAAAATGATTTATTTTGACATTTATCTGAAGTAGCCAATTCACTTCAGTAGCTCAATTATCTAAATAGCAACTGCATTATCTAAACAGTAACTCAATTTCAATTCTGTTGATTCATGTCGTTTAAAAGCGCCTTAAATAAAATGGATTTTATCATTTATACCTTATTAGTTTTGAAAAAAAAAATGTCGCGTCTTTAATTCTCGTATTTTTAAAATAAATTAAAATGGCGATGCGAGTTTATACTCATTTATTCCTTCTATTCCCTTTAAACATATAATTATACATATTATATGTACATCCAACTATAAGTTATAACATTATATTTTAGGTATGGAATTCCGTGCAAAAAATACACGGGTACATACCCAAAAATGTTTATTGGGAACGTTGATGAAAGAAGAGCGAGAGTCGAGACATTTGTTTAGTATGTATTTTAAGAGAAATGTCAAAATAAATCTATTTTATTTATACTGTAAGATAATAACAATAAGCAAAGTCAAGATGTGTTTGTAGGGACGGGTAGTAGGGTTGGAGTCCGTATGGTATGAAGTAGGGAAGAGTGACATATAGGGAGATGGAAGGGGAGGATTTATGTCACAGGAAAGAAGAAGAAGAGGTTGTATTTTTGGGCATTGTGCGCTCATATGGGAATTAATAAAGAAATAAAGAAAAAAAGACAAAGAAATTAAAAAGCATCGGGTTTTATTATAAATAAAAATCTTTCCAAATAATATCCTTACAACACAATGAAACAAAATAATGTTTTATACAAATATGTAAAAATTATTACGTTTAATGGGTCATCTCGGACTGTAAAGATTATACTTCAAACTAAAATTCTATCTTATAGAAAGAGGTGTGTTTTTCAAGTACGCCCTAGTGCATTGATTATACCGCTAGATGCCTTTTAAAGTTCCAAAAATATAAACAAAATATTTTGTGATTATCGTGTGGAAATAATCCTCTGTAATTCTAAATACACCAAAAGCGGCCGCATGTATACTGATAATAACTATTCACGCACCAACCAATTATATCAACAAGTCTTAATCACGTGAACCTCTCAGCTAATTAAAGTACTACTAAAATCAGATATGTAACTATATGTAATTTACTATATGTAAATATATAGAAAATAGATATATAACTATATGTAAATATTTTTACCTTTGTTTTGGTTTTGTTTTGATTTTGAAATACGAAATTTTGTTGTCAGGACATGTGCCCTAGTAGAAAATTGACTGACTGAAGCGTCACGTGGATAAAATGTGTTAAGGAGCGTGGGGCTGGAAAAGATGACGAGCAGAGTAGATGAATTGCTTCATTCGCTTTTTTTGTAATAACATTATATTTTATAATTCTGTTTACCTATTAATTATGCAAGCCAACTGCGGTTGTCCGACTGAGAAAGACACAAGTTCAGAATGTAAACATATAAATTCTAGCTTTAAGGGATTTTTCATCACTTGATTACGTTTGGTGATGACGATGAACACTACTGTAATCCCAAAAAAGAACCATCATCCATGACAGTACAGGCTGGCTGGAGCCATACAATTTGCAGATGGATATTTAAAGCAAACCTGTAATCGAGCAACCTCGATTTGCCCAGTAATGGTGTAACGTTAAGTTAACCGCGAAAGAGTTGGGAGAGTTTCGACCCCAGAACTTATGGCATGGAATAAAAACTTAAAAAAAACGGTAAATTAAATAAACCCTGTACTGACATGTTACAAAGTTGGGGCCACCCTAAAGATGCTAGAACATTAGAAAAATATCGATTGAAGACATGTTTTTTTTCTGGAAGACACCGAATACTTGTTCATCAAGAATTTATGATTTCCTTAATTTAATTATTAATTACAAATTTTTTCCCGGCAATATGTTGCCGACGATCTATTCAAAGGAACGTTTCTCGCTTTCATTATTGCAGAGACATTTTTGTCGATACTAAATTTAAATTCAATTACTTGTGATTTTAAAAGATCAGCGGGAATATAGATGAACAGGGAAGAAGAGTTGAGTTGAAAACTGGTGGGATTTACTGTCAGATTTTTTTAAATATTTATACCGACAATTCGTCACAAAACAAGATCAAACCATTTTAACGTATATTCTGTATAAATAAACCTATTCAATAAAAAAGACAAAAGTTTTATGTTTGCAATTATTAATGCTTAAATTGTTTAAACGACCAAGTATGTATATCCATCCTACGCTATAGCCACCTACAAATAAGAATTAATAAAGAAAACTCAAAAGCATGCCCCAATGATACAAATGTTGTACCAATCATACGATGTTTTTTACATTCATTTCGCACAAAAACAAAGGAATAGAATGCGGTATTTGGTTAGGAAAAAAGTTTGATTCGAGCGTCATGCGTTAGGGTTGAGAACTAAAACTAGGAATAAATTTAAAAAGACCATTGCTGGCCTGTACGAATCAATAATCCGGCTCCATCGGATTTGAACCCGAACTTGCCTTTTAGTCTTATTATTGTAGACAACCCGTAGAAGACAAGTTGTTCTCTACCCTGAGGAGCCATCGTTATCGACAGCGAAAAAAAATTCCCTTCAATATTTTGAAAGACACTAATTTGTATGCTGTGTAAAAGAGAGCTATGTGCAATAATAGTTTTCGCATTTTCAGAGGTCCCCTTATTTCAGGCATAACTTCGCTTTGCCATACTAATCGAATAAAGTCAAAAAGATAGTTCCACAAAGTATCTCCTCCGAATATCAAGAACTCGGAGTTAATGCAATCAACCCCAAGGGAACGGTATTTTTTAGTCTATGCATGACCAGTGTTATTCCCTCATAAAATAGGTCCTCTATGTACATTCAAATACAGCATTTGACACTTGTTATTTCGGACAAGTACAACCACCAATGTTACTTAAATTTATTACATGCAATATATGGCTGAAGATGATTTTCTTCTATTACTCGTAAAGTATAGGAAGAACTATGATTTTAAAACTCTATCAAGGCATTCTGAAATCACTCCCACTAGTGTTTTGTTTACATGAATAATAATATAATAAAAAGAAATAACAATATAAGAATAATATTTGCTTTATTCTAAAAAATGGTTAACTTTACTGTTGAATTGCGACCTAAAAACAAACGAAATTGCGCATATTTTTATTTAAATAATTAAAATTATTTTAACGAAATAAAACATATCTCATTAGTTTAATTTCCTCAAACCCATTTATAATGTTTATATGTTTTTCATACGGTTAGGGTAAATATGTTTTCCCATTTAAAAATATGACATTTTAATATTTATCCGTTACGGTGTCGCATTTTGCAATAGAAACTGTAACTAAAAAATTACCCTATTAACAAATATAATTTAGCAATAATAGAATAAACCATGGTTTCCATAATGGCGAGGCGCTAAAAAAAACAAAATAAAAAAAGAAAGGAATAAAAAATGTATATAAAAGCGAGTGAAAAAGCAACGAATTTTCATAAAAAAACATTAATTGCGAAATAAAATCAGGTTTTATTTTTTAAAATACTTTAATTTTAATTATAACACAAAATTTAACTCACAAAATGTGACACACGTGCATAAAATCGATTGTTATGACGTGTGTTTAACCACTCTTAAGGGTAATGAAAAAAATATTTGAATTATGAAAACATTATTTCAAAGTCATTTACAGTCTATTGTCAATTTTAAAAAAAATACTATTCACTTAATAAGTACCAAACACATGGGAAATGGCGCACCTGTTCTTATTAAAACTATAATATTTCCTAAGAACGAATGAACCAATTTTTTAAAAAATATTTAAATAAAATGGCACGGTCTCAAATAATTGCACACTGAAAATTATTATGGTCAGTTGAAAGATCCTCGAAACAAAAGTTTGTTGAACTATAATCACTATATTTTTTGACATTTGAAACGTAAATAACATGTGTGGCCATTTATTAATTTTTTTCAAATAAATGTGGATTTTATGGTTCAAAAAGAACAAAAAATCAAATTGATTTGCTTTTATGTTGGGATTAGTAATACATTTCTTATTTAATTTTCGTTTGACGTTTAGAAATGTCATGACTCATGAGTATGACATACTACGGCATCATTTATGATTTGTTTTTTTTTTTTTTTTAGTTTAAATTGACATTTCTTTTAACTATACATATTATAGTTATTTCAGTTAGAAAAATCTCCACTGTGGTGATTCCTATACGTAATTGGTTTATTGTTGGTCATTTTATAGTTATCGATAATGGATAGTGATCGACATATATGATGAAAATGTATCCAAAAACTCAATAAAACTTATTCCCTATTATATTTGGTCGTAAATAATTTTGATTTCCGTGTCTATAAAAATTTATTTTTAAATAATTTTTAATTACGAATTCATCAAATATACAAAAATATATATTTTTTTAATTTTAATTATTGTGTTTTTCGCTCCGGTTTGGGACCTAATAGTTTTCATTTTTATTTTATTTAACAATAACAGCAATAAACTGATTTATTACCCCCTAAAACAAATGCATTGTTTATATTAAATATGTAAATGTTTTTATTTCAAATAACTAAATCGACAGGAAAATCTAAATACTAAATGAAATGTATATAAATAATTACAGCTGGCCGCAAATAATCATATTCTTCCCAAAACTATGCCAACACAATCTCTCGCTAATTAACTTATATTGCAAAAAGCAATAAAAAAAAACCATAAATCACAATCAACAAACATATTTATTTTCTTAATTCTTAAGAAATCACCATCGTAAATGCTTTCTCACTCTCTCTCTCTATATATATATATACATATATATATATATATATATATATATATATATATATATATATATATATATATATATATATATATATATATATATATATATAATATATATATATATATATATATATATATATATATATATATATATATATATATATTTATATATTTATATATTTATATATATATATATATATATATATATATATATATATATATATATATATATATATATATATATATATATATATATATATATATACAGGGCCGCGAACTATTTTTAGTAATTTATAATAAAGTTACATGATGATTGATATGGGGTATATTTCTTATTCACAAAATCGAAATCTAATAAACGAATTTATATTAGAGCGCGTGCCTTACACTAATCGAGTTCGCATCCCTCAAAATACAAAAAAGTTATAAATAAACTTTTACAATTAAAATAATAAAAGATAAATTTTCGTTTTAAAATTTTGTTTTGACGTTTACAAGAGCGAGACAGAATGGTGAGGGGGGTTTGAGAAAAAATACAAAAAATACAAGGCGACCAGACGTTCTCATGATTATATATATAAAAATAGATGGCACTGCTTTCTTTTTTTTTATTTCGTAATGATCACCGGAAATACTCGTAAAATTTATATATTCAAATATTCAAGTAGTGACGTGTAATGTCTTATTTTTATTTTTGGTAGCCAGATGTTTATTTTATCTGTATGTAGTGTATCATGATGTCAGGGGCTTTCTAACTAATATTTTGCTGGATGAACACTGGCCCAAGAATGAACTAATTGTATTGGTATCAAATATGCAAACGTGTGTTAAACATCACCCTTGTAAGGGTATGGCCTGCAATAGTAACGATCTTTATGCATATGTCATATATGCGTTTTTGTATAGGAATAAATTTAGAGTGACATAGACAAAATGACAAACTGGTGCAGTAACTATACAAGATGGAGCTTCTATGGGCCAAAACAGTAATTATTCAAAAGAATTAAAATGGTAAACTCTGTAAAATGGCTTAGAGTAGATTTCGGTAAAAGAATCATTGGCAAGTCGTAAACGTCACATCTCATAACGTACATCAGATTTAGATGTTCTTCGAACACATGTTTAATAAGGTCCTGACGTATGCAGATGATATCTGTATCGAGATAACTTTACACAACGTACCATGTTTTGACAGGCACAGAGGTCATCGTCGACCATCATATGGTTTCTTAGATTAGAGAACGGCATGCGGTTAAAACAATATAAAGAGGCCTTTGCATCGTAACCGATTGAGCCTGATTGTTAATATACGGGTCAACAATGACCTGATTTTATTATTTATTTATTAATTTTTTAATATTAAAAGGTACAGGGTGTTTCGTTTGTATAATAAGAAACGAAATTTGCTTAGTTTCATCGTAGTTCGATTTTGAGCTCATGAGAATTAACGTGGATTTTTATTTGATATTCAAATTATTTATTATTATACGTAATAATTTTACAGTTTGACTTTTTTACCTATTTGGAAACGATAACAATAAAAAAAAATAAAAATAAACCACCGGCTACTGCAACTATTTTTCCACATTTCGTCATTTCATGACGTCTAATTTTGATAATCATTTTTATGGGCCGCATAACCCACACGGCATGTATTGATCGCTATAGGGCAATTTTTCAATTAGTTCTGCTGATTAACATCAGTTGTATGTAGGGATAAACAATACGAGAAATCTCATATTCGTATGGAAAATTTACAAAATACGTGCGTTTCATATTAAATGTTGTGTTTGCTTATTTCGAAATAATATTAAACGCATATTTTATTTTCATCAGAACAGAATTACTTATAAGAACTCGAAATTATGAATTAAAACTTTCAATATTTAAAGTATTGTTATCAAAATGAACGTAAAACCCAAGTTTCAATTTTAAGTGTAAATATTTCAGGAACAGCACCAGTTAGAAAAATGAAGTAGAAACCAGAATCAAGTTAAACAAAATATGTTTAAGAAATACTTCGGATATTACCCACTGTTCTTCTTCTCCACACATAAAAATCCACGCATAATTTGTTGTAGTTGTTTCGCTGGTTTTAAGGTAACAGGTAATGCAACTTTTAGGTGCAGTTTGTTGAGAAGCTAAAAACTGCGGAGTCTTGTTGAAATCACATATTAACCAAGCCGAAAACATCCAATTATCTGGGGTCAGGGGTGCTATTCTTGAACCATTACGAAAATTTTCGGTACCGAGTTAGTGTCAAAGTATTACGAAAATCATAAAATGGTATTCTTGAAATCGGATTACGAAAATTTTCGCAATAGAACGTTACGAAAATTCCCGTAATGGTATTTTGGTTCCTTATTTCATTTTTGTAATGAAATTGTATGGAATAATTTTATTTTTCATAAATAAGAGTAAGATATATTATATGAAAATTAGAGAAAACGATAATAAATTTGGTAAACAATAATTAATTTATGTGTCTTCACTTTTAAATTAATTGATACATTAAAAGATGATAATAATTGCACAGTATAGATCCATTCTTACTTGCATTAAGATTTTTTTGTGTTAACGCGATAACCAAACCAACGTAAAAAAATTCATGTGCTTTGTAAAATTAATATATTTAGAAGAAAAACATAATTTGTATAGTAATTATTAAATTTATTAATTAATTAATTGTTAGTAATATAATTATTCGAAACGCATCCTCTTATGCACAGAAAAAATTAACATAATTATTTTTTCTGTGTTCGTCAATCGTCATCGATGTTAAAAATATCGCAACACAAAAATTTAAATAAGAATTTTTTGTTGGAAATTGTTAAATCTGAGGAGGCCATTTTGACCGTATACAGTCTGACACTGGGGCACCGAGGTCGTTATTGGAATTATTTACAAATTAGTTAATAAAAACATAAAATATGAATTAAATAAATTCCTTGTTCGCAATTCACATTTTTCTTTTTTAAATTACAACCAAAAGAAGTTCCTTTTGTTTAAATAATCACTTGGTTTCACGTAATAAACTTACGATAGTATAAGAATCAATCATTTAAAATTCAATTTTATCCTTCTAATTAATAAAGAAATACAAATAAACATTTTTTTTTAACTTTTTTTCATATGAAACACAAATTTTAATTTATGTCAAAATCGAACAATTTTTGCTGTCAAAAAATGAACTATTCCATAATTTTTATTCACCACGGGTTTGTTTCCGTAATAGTTTCAAGAATATCAATTAATGATTTTTCCATTACGATTACGAAAACAGCGTTACGAAAATTTAAGATACCGAAAATTTTCGTCATAGTTCAAGAATAGCACCCCAGGAATTTATCTATCATGTTGCGATAACGTAACATCTAACTCCACAATTTGGTTTATTGAGTAATTATCCATAATGATTTTGTCATAATACACTAAATGTTAGTCATTTTCTGGTTCAGTTTGAATCATTCAGATTAAACAAATCTTTATAACTTTAGCGTACTTGTATTTGCATATTATGATGATTTCATAAATTTGCCTCTAGTTTTGTTAAATTTATATTTTATTAGAATAATATTGAACTCAAATTAAAATCATGCTCTGAGTAAGTATATTCATTGCAAGTATATTCTATTTAATTGTCGCTTCAAATTGAACTCTAAGTTCAATTAAATTAAATTTTGCTTAATTTTTGTGATATATTCGATATTGATAAATATATTTATATATAAATGTGTTTATATATATATATATATATATATATATATATATATATATATATATATATATATATATATATATATATATATATATATATATATAATAATTTCAGTTATTCTGAATAATAGCCAGATTTTTATTAAATTTAAAAAGGTTTTAAAAATGCTTTGTTTCAGTAGCTTTGATTTTGAGCTAATGAGACTCGAATTTATTAAAAATTCCGTCGTCTCATCAGGCTGCAGCGACCAAACTACAAAAATTGTGTTAAATACTTTGTATTTTCATACTCCGTATCAGTAATTCCACCTTTTGACATGATATTTGTAGCAAATCTGCCATATTTTTTTAAGAATTTGTAGCAGATCACTACCTTTTCGAAAAAATAGTAATAAAATAGTTAATAAAATATTCAATATATTTATTTCAGGTTCTTCAATATTACACTTAAAACTAAATACTATTATTATTATATATCAAAAATTGTTACTTTTTAAAAATGAAAAATGCAATCACTCGTATCACAACAGATTATAAATTAAATTAAATAACAATAAAAACTTATATTATATATATATATATATATATATATATATATATATATATATATATATATATATATATATATATATATATATATATATATATATATATATATATATAATATATGTATATACACACTGAGAAAAATAATTTGTTGGCTCACTCTTGTATTAAATATATTTCGTTTGCCTCAATACATATTTTTTGTATCAAATAAAATTCATTTACTATAAATGAAATTATATTCTAGATACAAAATATTTATTTTAACAAAGGAAAATTATTTGAAGCAAAATTAAATAATAATCGATTCGTTTGAAAGCTAGAGCTCAAATATGTTAGTTGTAACAACTATCCTTAAATAATCTTCCAATAAATATATTAGTTACGGCAAAAATAAATATGTTGCTATAATAATTATTAGTTACATATTATTTTAGAAAACTGAATTTCGTTTATCCCAACCGACACAAAAATAATTTGGTTATAATAAAGAAAATTTATTTGTTGCAATATTTTATCGTTTGTCTGTATAATAAATTATGAAACCTTTAGCAGCCTACGGGAATATAAATCAGAATTGTGCAGACACAAAAAGAGTGCGAACGTGTTTTTTTATAAAACAATTAAAAAAGTTAAAAGTCACAGTTCTAATCGGTGAACAAATATTTGGTCTTGAACAACTAGTTGTGAGCCACGAAGAAAAAGTTTACATTTGTTTACAATCTATTGAAACTTTATGTTTTGATATCTATTACTTCGCTTATTTGATCAAACAGCAAATTAATGCTGTGTTAAGAGATATAGAATCTTTAAAATGTGACCATACATCTTATATAATTAAATATTCCAACAATGAAAAGTTTTATATAGGATTATTAAAGTAAATTAAAGTAAATATTAAAAACTCAATAAAACTTACACTGGTAAAACTACTGTAAAAATTTGAAATTATTTAATCAAAATAAATTGTTTTAAAATATTTGCATTTATGTTTTATTCTTCCCCTGAGTATAATAACTATACGTATTGAATGATAAAATCTTAATTTTGTTGTAAATTTATAGAACTCACAAAAAATTATAGAAAGCTTCATTTATAAGAAGTACTCCTTCATAAGAAGTACATTGGTATATTTGCCATGCGCATATTAAATTTGTGTGTTACTTTTAAAAAAAAAAGTGTAACTTTTAAAAAAGGTATATAATACTTTTAAGTATTAAGCCCAGTATATAATCCTGCTCGACAGCTTTGAGACAACATATTGTACGCTTGTGACAAACAATTGTTTTTAAAATGCGATAAACCCAAGTGAAATACGGGTGTTACAAATAAATTCGCATTTAAGTCAAACTTAAATTAGTAGAATCACAATTCAATTCGATTATTCCAACTAAATTATCAGCTGAATCAATAAAATATTTAGTTATAATAAACATAATCATTATTACACTGAACGTGTATTTTGTTGCTTAGAAAGAAAATCGTTTATCATTAAGAAATTATTCGGTTGTAATAGTTAAATCTTATTAGGTACAAATAAACTTAGAGTTCACTTTGAATGAAATTTTATAACAGCAAAAATATGTTGTTTTCTCTTTTGAAATTATTTAGTTGTAAATACTAATAAGCGATTGTGGCAAAACAATAATATTTGAATCAATCGAAAATTGATTTATAATAACTTCAAATTAGGTCTTACAAACAAAAATTGATATTAGTCCAAATGAATTAATATAGTTGCGGCAACAGCCAAATTCAAGAGGCGCAAAAATCGTTTGTCACAACTAAAACTGTTCTCTCAGTGCAGGGTGGCTGAGACCAAATGTTACTGACTTCACTCTGCTGTCATTTGTGTAGATTGAACACAAATAATTGAACAGATTGTAGATTGAACAGATTGAAGTTTGGTTAGTTGTTTACATGTGGTCAACAAATAATTGTTCTAAATTAATATCTTAATAAAAAAATCGTAATGGAATTCAAACGTAATAGTGAAATTGCACTGTATTTGGGTGGAAATTCACAAACAGCAATAGTTCGTCAGCTCCAGCATTTGAATGTGAACAAAATGTTTGTGTATCGAACCATAACTCGATACAACGAAACTGGTAGCATCGCTAAACGCAACAGAGGCGGTCCTAAAAAGACAGCATCATCAAAAGAAATTATATGAAAGGTGAAGAAACGAACCTAACGAAATGCTCGTCAAAGTGCCAATCAATTAGCCGCACGTCTGCATGTTTCACGATACAGCATTCAAACCATATTGAAAAATGAACTACACTTGAAGCCCTACAAGATACAAAAAGTTCAAGATCTTATGGAGGCTCAAAAAAAGTTAGGCTTGAAAGAACACGAGCATTGAAGGCCTTGGCCGAACGTGATGAGATTCCAAAAATTGTCTTTTCTGATGAGAAAATTTTCACCATTCAACAGTTTGTGAATAAACAAAATGATCGTGTTTGGTTAGAGCACATGTCCAACGATAATTTGGACACAAGAGTTGCCATGCGCAAGCAATCACCAGCTTATGTTATGGTTTGGGCTGCAATTACTGCAGATGGGCGTACTCCTCTGGTTTTTATCGAAAATGGAGTCAAGGTAAACCAAGAGGTGTACCGCCAAAAGATCCTAAACGATGCTTTGCTACCTTGGGCACGTAAACACTTTGGTACAAACCGTTGGACGTTCCAACAGGACTCGGCACCGTCACACAAAGCTCGAGCGACACAGCAATTTTTACAAAATTGCGTTCCGCGGCTAATTTCGTCGAAAGAATGGCCATCATATTCACCAGACTTGAGTCCCATGGATTTCTCCATATGGTCAATTTTAGAGAGTAAGGTGTCCACTAAAAAATACGAAAGTGTTGATGCATTGAAGTCAGCTCTTGTTCGAGAATGAAATAAAATTCCGCAAGCCCACTTTCGATCAGCATGCAATGCTTTCTATGGAAGACTGAATCAAATAATCAGAGCCAAAGGAGGTCATATCGAGCAGTAACATGTTTTTCATAAAATGTAATATGTTTTCAACATATTCCACGAAATTTCAATAAAAAATAATCAAAATTAAATAAATTACAGCGTTTTCGTTTAGTAACGCTTGGTCTCAGCCAGCCCTGTGTATATATATATATATATATATATATATATATATATATATATATATATATATATATATATATATATATATATATATATATATATATATATAATATTAAAGCAGTTTAATATTTAATTTATAAGTTATTTATAATAGTTATTATTTACAAAAAAGCTGTTTCAAACCAAAATAATCGAAATTACATAAAACTAGAATAACTTCACCAGAAATATTAACGGCGTACAAACATCAAGATGATCTTTGATTGATTTGACAAACAATAAAAAACAATCACCAAGAAACAATGTTTGAGATGGAAAGAAAAACCCAAACTCCCAAACTGCAATAAAATGCGATACAATTTTTTAATATTGAGATTTCTGTTGAAGCTCGTGGGTTAAAATTGTAGTAAAAACTGAAAAGTACGTACATAAAATTTTAGTGCTAATAAATGTAGCAGATCAGCTACATTTGGAGTAGGGTGACTACTGAATTATATATATATATATATATATATATATATATATATATATATATATATATATATATATATATATATATACATATATATATATACATATATATATATATACATATATATATATATATATATATATATATATATATATATACATATATATATATATATATATATATATATATATATATATATATATATATATATATATATATTTATATAATATATAAATATATATATATATATATATATATATATATATATATATATATATATATATATATATATATATATATATATATATACTGTAAAATTTGACATAACCGGAAATTTGATGTGCCGGAAACTTCTTTTACGCGGAATTTTTTGTACCTTAATGGAATTTTGTTCTAAACTGAACTTGGCCAGAAAAATTTGCCAGAAACTTCTCATACCCGGAACCCGAAACACGTTTTTGGGTGAAAATTAAAATTTCCATCATTTAGCAATTGTATAAGGAAGAATTCGAATCGATTTCGAAATGCAATGTACACTGTTTTATTTTCATGTTTCAAAAAATTAGATAGAGAAACACCAAAAACGAAAGAAATGCAGCACAAAACCTTTCAAATGTTAATTCACATATTTTTTCGTATTTGAATTGCTTTTTTTACCTTAGTTTAAGGTTCTCTTTATTTTTAATTGTGTCAGACACTAACAAAACAGAAACAATCCCAAGATGTTTGAAAAAATGTAGATTTCTTTAGAACGAACTTGTTGAAACAGTAGAATATAACCCTATTATAACAGCGAAAATGAAAAATATGATTGAGGCCATATTTGGCGATCATAACAAGAATGCGCTGGATTTTTTAGCGATTGATGATGGCCTAATTTTTGAAATCAATGAAATATTGAATGAGCTGATGACAAGCTCGGCTTCCTCATCTCTAAGAACAGAAGGAACAGGAAGCAACTCCGATAGTGCTGAATCATCGAACGAGGCTGGTATTTTAACTTTTGGGGCAAAAACACGATTGTCAAGCATTTAGGAGAAAATATATATAATATATATATATATATATATATATATATATATATATATATATATATATATATATATATATATATATATATATATATATATATACATATATATATGGTGAAAAATACGTGGAATTACAAATTTGGTATATGGGACCGGAAGTCATGTTGTATGATTTTTATGTTTTGAATTTGTAGTCTTGATTAAACAAAATTTTTGTAGAACATGATTTTATTTTGTTGTTGTTGGTTTTTAAAATACAAGGTGTCAAATACTAAAGATCGACAGAATTATTTTAAACAGTTACATTATAAAGTCGATCATAAAGATTAGTTGAAAAATGAAAATATACCGATCAGTGGTTAAAGCTGCGGTGTTTGGGACGGGAGGTACCGGGTTCGAATCCCAACGGGGGAGGGTTGCAAAAGGGATTTTTTATCACTTGATTACGATCGGTGATGACGATGAACACAACTATGACCCCCCGTTGGAGTGCAGAATTCATGGGCCGAACCATCGTCCATGCCAGTACAAGCTGGCTGGAGCAATGCAATGTGCAGATGGATATTTGAAATAAACGCGAACCTGTATTCGCGCGTCCTCGATTTGGCTAGTAATGGCGTAAAGTAGGACGTTAATTAACCGCGAAAGAGTTGGGAGAGCTTCGGCCCCAAAACAGATTGCATAGAAATAAACAAACAAACAAATGAAAATACCACATTACAATTTGATTTTATGTTCTAAAAAAGGGTAAATCGCCATACTTAAACGTATTTTGCAATAAAACGAAGACTTGTATCACTTCAAAACATTAACTGTCATTGTCAAAAATTTAAAAAGAACATTTTCGCAGGAAATTTGGAAATGAAGAAATTAAAAAACTTACTTTATATTTTTTATTAATTCTTATTTAGTACCTTTAAAACGAGCTTCTAAAACGAGCCCTATATCATAAATTTCGGATATTTATATATATATATATATATATATATATATATATATATATATATATATATATATATATATATATATATATATATATTTATATGTATATATATATATATATATATATATATATATATATATATATTTATATATATATATATATATATATATATATATATATATATATATATATATATATATATATATATATATATATATATATATATATATATATATATATATATATTGTTTTGTCTCATAAAACTTATATCTAATCAAATCTTGGTTCAAGGGTGGTTTATTTTAATTTCCCAAAGTTTACCAAATGATAACAGAGCTCTGTATTTCTGTATCCCAAGTTCAACAACCCAAATTTCAAAATAAAAATTCCTCTATTATTGTTGTTAGAAATTAAATTTTATTTTGAACTGAACAAAATTGATATATGAAATAAAATAAGAAAAAAGTCTAACATTTCAATTCTTAAAGAAATAAAAAAAAAACACAAATAAGAAAACTTGATTATTCACTTTTTACTTATTGTTATTTTAGTATGTTTTTATTTCGTGTTGTCTTAATTTCCTATACAAAAATCTTAGTCAGGAGCCCTTAACCTTTTATTTTACAACTCTCTACGAAATGCATGATTTTATTAAATTAATGCTGTATACCGTTTTATATACCGAATCATTTCGATGGTTACGTTCTTGAAGTTTGGTTAATAATCTCAGGACCAGTATTTTCAGAAGAATTAAACGCGCAGCTGAATATTTTGCCATATTATTAGGCAATGGATAGGAATGGAAAAGGTCTTAAATATTTGTTGGTATTCGGATAGGAATGTATACAATCAAATCGCTATCAAATATTTTCACTCAACAGTGGATTTATTTTTGATTATTAAATCACTATGGATTGGATGAAATGCGAACCATTTGGATCATATGTACGTGTATTATGTGTACGTGTGTACACACCTAACCTGGAGTTTATAGTTTTTTATTTAAAGTAATGAGTCAATTATCTAGGACTTTGTCACAAATTTTCGAAGTGCTAAATGCAATGAATTTTGATTATGATCAGAGCTTAGAATCATGGATGGTCCTCTTTTAGTTCGGCACTTGATACCTTTCGTGTATCTATAGTTAAGCATAGAAAAAGCGCAAAAAGATTTAAAAGTGAAATTTAACTTAAAACAGCACTTGGCATAACATCGATGCAGATCAATTTCTATTTCGAATAAAGTTTGACTCCCATTTGAGGGTTGCGTTTTTAGGTTAAAGACACAAGCACGTATGCGGGGAAAATATAAAAATCATTCGCATGCTAACCAATCAAATCAACACATATAAACTATGTTATACTAGCTTCACCAATCAAATCACACATTTGCGGAAAAAAATGATCCGCATTCCGGATTTGAGCGAACCTGTCAATGATTTCAATGTCAATAAGGTTCAGTATGGTAGGTTATATAGGTTATTAGTGCCGCCCAGCTGAATTTAGGTATGGCGAAAACTAAACCCCCAAAAAATGATGAAAAGTGTCGTCTTGCACTGAAAAGCATCAACAACCCAGCAATGAGCGTAGTTCATGTTACTTCTTTAAAAGTCTATCGCGGTACTTGACACTTGGAAGAAGTATTTTTCTGATTTACTCATTGTTCAACATGTGTCAACTACTGTAGAAAAAAGATGTTAGCTACAGGATGTAAAGATAGGCAAAAGGATTCCTCCTGCGAGAAATTAACACTGCTAGGAAAATCGTTCTCCTGGAGTTGATTTCATTAATTTGTAGCTCTGGATATTCGGAGAGAATACTTTCTTTTCGCCTTATTCGATTAGTATTGTAAGTATAACTTGTACTCGATGAATGGGAAGTGGCCATTTTATGCACTTTAGTTAAGAAAGGGGTTCGCTCAATATGCGAAAAACATTCCCTCTTCTGGTAGATGTAATTGTAGGTCTACAATTACAAAGGAGTCACTAATCTTTAGGATTTCTAGCATATAGAAATCGGGATAGTTTATTGTTTGCTTTGGGATATCTAGGGATACCTAAAAAATATGTGCATTTATGTTAAATACCATTTAACATAAATTTATAGGTAAACACCTCAGGACAACTGCTTATACCTTCAGTCCAACCAGGTTATGGCATATGCAGAATATATCCGTGAAATTGAACTGAATGGCAACGGTTTCAAAGAATTATTGGATCCATTTGACCAAGATTTTACTAATGGTGACCACACATTTGAAAGAGTGACTTCCGATACCCCGAATCTCTAGTAACTAGTTATATTTGTGTAGGAGGGGATATCAATGTGCGCAACCATGGCTCTTCGGAACGACTTGTCTTTTTTTGGCTGTCTAGAATAGTACAAAAGGCAAGCTTGGGATCGAAACTGCCGGATGGTTGGAGCTCGATGTGATGAAATGTTTGCAGAGTGAACGTAACAATAAATACGGATGAATTCGTAGGGAGTTGACTGTGTAACCCTTGTCTTTGACAACTGGCTTTTGTACAAAGTATCAAATAGTATTATTGGCACTTCGAAGCCCCTGTTGATCGTTTTGCCTCGAGCAACAAGAGACACTTTACTTGGTCGGCGAACACGTTTGACACACTATTAACTGTGGGTGAAACGTTTTTGTTTCTACTGGGCCTAAAGTAGCGATGTTAAATATTTTCCGATATAGTTTATCTGAAATGTATTGGCAATTATTTCCAGTTGTTGTTTCGCAACAAATAAGTATAGACTGTGGCCGTTTAAAATTTAATTGGTATGGTTACCTTGGATTGCGTTCAGTTTTAAACTAAATTGCTCTAGTCAGAGATTTGTAGACTGTAAAATCCCGATTTTCTACAAAGTATCGGAAATATTTCCAAACGTTTCTTAGACAAGAATTCTAGCCCAATTTAATACGTTTGTTTTGATGCTGAGATTTGCTCTACAAGTGTGCTGAGGGCGTATAGCGTTTGCTAATTGTTGCTATCATGAATGCCGCATGGCAATTGTTGGAGCAAGAAAAACGTTTGGATGTCTTAAGTTTTATGTTTAAAGTAGCCAAATAATTCTAAATCGAATTCAGTGAGCCCAAAACTTGGTATGAATCGGTGGTAGTAGCTAAACTTAAAGTTAAAGCCCAACAAAGCGTTGTATGTCTTAACTGCTGTTAAGTTTGGAATTTTCTGAAAAGATGACGTGTATCCTATTTTCTTGAATAAAAATTACAAATCAATTGAATTAACCGTTTTATGACAAATTCATCATTTTATGACGACCGTTCTTGTATAGGATTTGTTTTTAAATCCTTGTTAGACCAAAAAGGAATGGTCAATAGGCAATCGTTTAGCAAACGACAATTTATTGTTTATTTATTGTTGTTTGCACTGATAATGTGAGATGGTATAGTTAAGATAACATGTGATAGTCAACCTGGATTTCTTTTGGAAAGTTTGGCCAACATTTGTACCAATCAACTGCAATCTAAACTTTGGCTCAATTTTTTGTTTTTTATTTTTTTTATTCCATACAATCTTGTTTGGGGCCGATTCGCGGATATTTTAACGTCCTACTTTAATGTAATGTACTGATCGTACTGTAGGCCTGTACTGATATAAACGATGGTTTGGCCCATGGATTCTGTACTCCAACAGGACCGCAAACACCGCAGCTTCAACCTCTGCGCCAATTGCTCGGTGTCGCTCAATTTAATTGCAAAATGAATGGTGCAACATGTATATTGCATGATGTGGCATAAACTATTGATTCTTGCGGTACCTTAGCCGAAATCTAATCGAATATACATGGTCCGAAAATTTCCGAATTTCGTATATATATAAACTACACATCTTTCGTTTTAAAATTTCATCGAGTTCCTTCTTAATAAAGAGTTTTCCAATAAGAGGTTTCATTTTGATATTAAAAAAAAAACGTGTATTTTTTAAGAAAACACAATGAATGTTTATTTTATTGTAAAGAGGAAAGAATGCCATTAATATTTGAAAACGACATCAGCCAAATTGCCGTCATTGCTACGCTTCTAGCACCATATCCTTTTTATGAAATTTTCATAACTAATTTGCTCATTTGCGGTTGTATGTCCTCGATAACTTCACGAATTCCATCTTTAAGATCTTGAATCGATTGTAGATCATTGGCATAGACCTTCTCTTTTACGTGGTCCTAAAGAAAAAAGTCTAAAGGTATGTTAAATCACAAGGTCTCTGTGGCCAATTGTGATCACCTCTTCGAGAAATAACAAGGTCAGGAAACTTTTCTTCGGCTTTCCTTTTATTTTTATTTTTTCGGCTTGAGTTCTTGTATTAACTGAACTTTAAAAGCCTTAAGACCTAAGTCTTTATGTAAAATACGGCGTAATGTCGTTTGTGAAATCTCTAATTCCAAAGATCGACGAGGAATCGACAAACCTGGGTTTTCTTCAACTCTTCGCTTCTTGAGCGACGCACACGGTTTCGATTCTTCACATCACTAATTTGTCCCAACAGCTCAAATTTTTCCACCAATTTCACTATTGCCGAGAAGGTGCTTCACGACGACCAAAAAGTGCTTTAGTTTTGAGAAACTGTGACTGCAAAATTTTCACGTTTTTTGTAGTGAATTTTAACAATTTTAATGCGCTGTTGAAGCGTGTATCGTACCATTTTTAGAAATGGCGTAGTTTTTTGTTGTCAAATGTCAAAAGATGACAGCTTCAAAATTAACAACTGCCCAAATAGCAGGCTATTCAAAATGAAACTTCTTATTGGGTAACCCTTTATAAATATCAACTAGGCACATGAAATATTCATATAATAGAACTACATATACATATTCATAAAACTATAAGTTCAAATTAGTTCGTCTCTACAACAACACATCCTATCTAAATGTTTATAACGTTATGGCAATTGAGTATGAGTTGATCATCAATCATAATTACACATATTAAGGGGATTCCATAAATGGAGAATCATAATGGTGTTAAAAATTTTAAATTCAAATTTTTTTCAAATTTATATTCGTCTCACGTTTTAGTAAATTAAAAATTTTACACCCACCATATTTATTGACAGATTGTATTAAAAAAAAAAAAAAAAAAAAACTATCGGCATCGAACCGCGCATTACTAATTAATTTTCTTATTTTATTTTCCAGGTTTAAGTTTAAGCTCCGATTATTTAGGATCACGGGCAACATTAAACGAATTACATCCACCAAGTTCATTAGCAAGTACAGATTTTCATTTTAGTATAGACGGCTCACGTTTAAATAGTCCACGACAGGGTAGCATACGAACTGGTGTTAGTCGAAAGCGTGCCCTTTCCTCATCACCCTATTCCGATTCGTTTGATATTAATTCAATGATTCGATTTTCACCAAATTCATTAGCCTCAATTGTGAATGGTTCGCGTAGTAGTAGTGCCAGTGGCTCGTATGGTCATTTATCTGCGGGAGCAATGAGTCCAGCGCTTGGTATGCACACCGGTATGGCACCACATTTACAACAATTGCAGGCACATTTACTTAGAACCGCAGGTGGACTATTACATCCTTTACCGTCACATCATGCATCACCTACGGGAAGTATGTTCTCATTATCACATCATGCATTGCATGCGGGCCACACACTTACCAAACCAATGCAAATCGATAGTCATCCACCGACAATAAAATCAATGGTATCGACAACACAAGAGCTACCAACATCATCGACGTCGATTGCATCGGTTGAAGCAGATAGTGCTTCGAATGCAATGTACAAAAAAAGTCGAATAAAACGGGAATCAAATTTACTAACGTCACATCGCAGTAATACAACAGGCCTAATCGGAAATTGTAATAGTATGAATAATGGTATGCCCGATACATGTGCTGTGCCCGACACATCATCGACTTCCCTTAAAAATTGTCGAACTACAGTATCGTCGAATCTAAATAATCATAATAGTGTCAATAATGAATCGATGGTGGACACGACCGATTTAAAAGATGAACCAGGTGATTTTGTTGAAACGAATTGTCATTGGCGGGACTGTGTAATGGAATTTATGACGCAAGAAGAGCTCGTCAAGCACATAAATAACGATCATATACATGCAAATAAAAAATCGTTCGTATGTCGATGGGACGATTGTTCACGAGATGAGAAACCTTTTAAAGCTCAATACATGCTTGTCGTACATATGCGACGACATACTGGCGAAAAGCCACATAAGTGCACGGTAAGTCTAGATAATAATATAGTAAGACCTCGATTTATGCGGTTCATTGGTTCAGTCATGAAAACCGTGTAAATTTTAGAATTTTCGGAAAGTTTTACAAAAAAAAAATAAAAATTTTACAGTTCGAAGGATGTTGCAAGGCGTACTCTCGACTAGAAAATTTAAAAACACATTTACGTTCGCATACCGGTGAAAAACCATACACGTGCGAATATCCCGGTTGTACGAAAGCATTTAGTAATGCATCAGATCGTGCAAAACATCAAAATCGAACGCACAGCAATGAGGTATAATACGATGGCAGTTACGGACTAATTATAAGTAAATTTGATTGCAAACCCTTTTTATTTTACAGAAACCCTATGTTTGTAAAGCACCCGGTTGTACCAAGCGTTACACAGATCCGAGTTCACTTCGTAAACACGTTAAAACGGTACACGGAGCTGAATTTTATGCGAATAAAAAGCATAAAGGTACAAATAATGATGGTAGTCTTGATGATGGAGGAGCATCTCACCATGGACTAGATTCAAGTCCACGAAGTGAAGATATGCATAGTGGAAAGACAGCCAGTATGTCAAGTCCTAGCATAAAATCGGAATCCGATGCTCATTCGCCATCGGTAAATAGTCCGATTGGATCGTCACAATTAGCGTGTGGTGGCCATGACGATTATGATTGCGTTCCATCTGTTTCATCAGCACAAACTGGTAGTGTTTCAGCGATCGATGATCCAGCATGGCCATATGATGATGAGGATCTCGAGGTAAGTGTTTTATTTTTTTTAGCAATTGCATAACCACGTTTACAATTGACCTTTGTTTTCGTGATTTAGGTTGCCGATCTTCCAGTGGTACTTCGGGCAATGGTTGGTTTAGGCAGTGGTAACATGGGCGCAGGTACTGGTAATACCGGATCAGCTATTAGCGTTAGTGACCGATTGTCCCGAAATCGTTTAAAATGTCGCCTCCAGACAAAACAACCTTTGTCCAATATACCTGAAAATCGTCGCCGGTACATAGGGATCGGTGAATTAAACCGTCGAATAAATGATTTAAGAATGGAACCGGGTAACCCACAAAATAATGGAAATGGGGGTAATTTAAAGGGCATAAATCAGCCACCACCCCAAATGACCGATATAAATTTTCGATTATATCAATCGAATATAGGACAAACAACACAACCACAAATACGACGTGACAGCAATAATTCAACGGTTAGTAGCTATTATTGTAGTATGCGATCGGCTGATATGAGCCGGCGCTCGAGTCAAACATCACAAATATCGTCAATATCAACGATGAGACGCAACAATACCTATAATTCATCGTCGTTTTACGATCCAATATCACCTGGTAGCTCTCGGCGTTCTAGTCAAATTTCTGTTACAACCACGGGTGGACAAAGTTTGCCTCCGCCTCCATCGTCGCATCATCTTTTTTCAAATTATACAAATTATAGTAGTGGCACACTGCGATATAATCAAAATAATAGTGGCCGATTATCGCATCCAAACGTTGGCCAAAATTTTTATGTCCAAAATGAATCACGCCGATTGTCCGAACCAACGTCATTGGGTGGAAATTTAAATCCACATACACCTCATCATCATCATAATCATCATCCAAACAGTAGTCTGGCAAATAGTTTAATTGGAGATAAATCACTTTTAGGAGGATCGTCCATATCGTGTAGTTCTACAGTTATAGCTGATATAACCACTACCGAAACGAAACTAAATAATAACGCAGCCACAGAGTTGCATCCTAATCAAGAAGTAATTCTAGACGAGGTGGAAGAAGGTGAAATGGTTGAAAATAAACTGGTGATACCAGACGAAATGCTACAGTATTTAAATCAAGTAAACGATCGTAATACCGGTGATGGGAATCCAAGTGGTGTGACAAATCAGGGTGGGAATAATTATGAATCAGGGCAAACACAGCCACATGAAACGGTTAGTGTAATTATAATGCTAGAAATGTTAGTGCTAAATATTTATTTTTTCTATTTGTACGTTAGAATCGTCCATCAACAACAACAACAACAACAACCCCGTCAACACAAAATGGCCGATATAGTGAAACACATTTTAATGGCAACAATTTATTGGGGCATAGCAATAGTGGAATACAACCGTATAATTTTATGTCACAAAATCAAACGGATTTGTATCAACATCAACAACAGCATCATCATCATCAGCAACAGCAACTCTACGCAAATTTACAAAATGGTAATTTTAACCATCCGGCCTACAATAATTATTCAAACAGTGGAAATATGAGTGCACAGGTAGTAGCATGTTCATGCCTCCCCGGCTATTTTCATCGTACCGATCAAAGTGCAAATAATTGTTGTCAGTGCAAGATCGAATCGAATGAAAATAATTCAGAAATTCAGTGCCGTGATATAAGCCAATCGCAAATGTCACCCGCAATAATATTAATGTCGAATTCAGCGAACAATGGTGGCAATGGTACGAATCCATCACAAACTAGTGTCCCGCCGACAAATAATGGTGACCTTGATAGCATTGGTGGACAACATCAACAGCCTAATTTAAACGAAACAAATCATAATTTAATGCGACAAGATACATATCAACGTACCCTAGAATATGTACAAAATTGTCAAAATTGGGTAGATAATACGGACACTGTGGTCAGTAGCAGTACCCATCCCTCATCGAATATGATAATTAACGATATGACAACGTCGCTTAATTCATTTTTACAAGAAAATCGTTTCTTACAAATGATGCAATAAATAATATTTTATTATACAAGTGTAACAAATTTAATTTAATTTGTGTTTCTTTCTATTTTTTTTTTTTAATATTTAATTAATAATTTTTTAAGAGATTCCCAGATTCTTTATAATTTTTTTTTTGGTTTAGTAACTTTTATGTGCCAATGTAACAACAAAACAAAAGTACGATCGAGTAAGTAGGGCTTCCAGAATACGAGGATGTATGAAAAATAGATTTAAATAAAGGTGTCTTCCTAAGCTAAATCTATATATATATATTTATATATATATATATATATATATATATATATATATATATATATATATATATATACATATATATATATATATATATATATATATATATATATATATATATATATATATATATAGTTTAAAAATTTGCAACGTATTATAAATCACGCACACGTCAAAGGTCCCATAGATCCGAGGCTCTTTTAAATATATTTTTACTTTTTTGTTCAATTATAACTCATCAAGGAGATCAATAGTTTTCTTTTATCGATATTACTTATAATAATTAATTTAACTGATTGAGTAGCTGCCAACCTATAGTTGATATTTTTTTTATCACAATAAAATACTTAATTTGTTTTTCTTTTTTAAATCACTAAAAATTTTAAATTTTAAGTATATCATGTCAAAATATATTCAAGAATAAATAAAAATAAAATATATCACTATAGCATTTTAATTGATCGATCTAATATCAGTGCCATTTCATAAAAGTTTTTCTTCTTTCTCAACCATTTTCAGTTATAATATGGTAACTTTTCAATTAGTTTTGCCGATGAACACCAGGTGAACAATACGAGAAATATCATATTTAAATGAAATTTAAAATAAATTTTAGATTACATCTTCTTGTTATTCAGTCATATTTTTATTTGCAAGTGAGTACTAATTAGATACGCAATTTATCTATTAGTTATAGCGTACAACTAATAAATATAACATCAAATAATGGAAGTTTTAATACAGGTTTTTGAGTTCTTATACAAGTAGTTCTGTTCTGGAGAAAATTGAATATGCGTTTAATATTATTTCGAAATAAAACAAATTCAACATATAATAAGAAACGCAAGTTTTATTTTCTTCAGAACAAAGCTACGTGTATAAGAGATCAAAATACGGTATTAAAACTATCATTATTTGATGTTATATCATTGTTATGCTATAATTAGATAAATTTTATGTCTAATTATTTTAAACTTGATATTAAAAAATATCATGGTAAACAACAAAAAAATGTACTCTAAAACTTACATTTTAAAT
The DNA here is from genome assembly GCA_963556175.1 of Tipula confusa. NCBI lineage: Eukaryota > Metazoa > Arthropoda > Insecta > Diptera > Tipulidae > Tipula > Tipula confusa. The sequence continues at coordinate 3,114,782 of OY744478.1, forward strand.
TCTCATTTCCTTTTTGTCTCGATTACATGGCCAGTAACCAACAGAAAAAACGATTGAATATTTTTGAAATAAAAAAAAAGAAGAAAAGAATTGCGACCTAAAAACAAACGAAATTGCACATATTTTTATTTGAATATATTAATCAAAACTATTTACACGAACAAAACTTATCTGTTTAGTTTTTCCTACGGTAAGGTAAACATGTTTTCCCAGACAAAAAAATGACATTTAAATATTTATCCCTTACGGTGTCGCATTTTACTAAAAAATTGCCCTATTGGTTATTTAACATTTATTGAGTGCAAATATATCATTTCGGTAGATTGGCCAAAAGTAGTAGTCTTTTCACACTCTTGCTAAACTCGTTCGCTTTGAACAAAAGCCAAAGCGTCAATCGCTCTAGATGCACTATGTTTGGTCTCTAATATTTCCTCTTGTGTCACTCAATTACCGTATCCTTTACACTCCTTATCTGACGTTTATTTCCTTAGTCATTCAGCCTATGTAATGCTGGTCACATAAACTGATGAAACGGGCGCGATATTCCTGGAAATCGTAGATCCTCTCCAAAAATGCTTTTTAGACGGTTTTTACAGGTTATTACTGGCCCGTACCGCATCAACAATCTGGCTCTATCGGATTCGATCCCGAGCTTGTTTTTCGTATTGTTCTAGACAAACCGTTCTAGACAAGTCGTTCTCTACCCCGAAGAGCTATCGTCGCCGACAGTGATCTCTGTAAGTATCGTCATCGCCCCTTTTGGGACCACAAATCAAGCGCATGATTCTTCTTTCAAATTTTATTAACGATCTTCCATACTCATCCGTCAGGGTCCAACTCTCATACCCATACATAACAACGGGTCTGATCAACACCTTGTACAACTTCAGCTTGTCGGCATTTGCAAGGTATTTTGATTTCAGCAGCCAACGTAAGGCATACAAAGCACGATTGCCAAAGCACAAGACATGCTTTAATATCCCCTCCCACACAGTTATCATGAGTGACAAGGGACCCGAGGTATCGGAAACTTGTCACTCCTTCAAATGGGTGGTCACCACTAGTAAAATCCATTGCGTCTTGGTCCAGTGATCATATATTTTGTTTTGGACTAATTGATTTTGAGACCACCGGAAGCTGAGATACGTACAAGTGGATCCAGTAGTTCTCTTACACACGACATTCAGTCCAACTACACAAGTATCATCTACATATGACAGATCCTGGTTGGACAGACGGTACAAGATGTTGTCCTGAGGTTTTATGAAAGATGAATTCTAACATTAGATTTAAGAGTATTGGGGACAGAACATTTCCTTGCCATACCCCAGAGCTCATCGCAAAACTCCCTGATAGCTTGTCCTCAACTTTGCCACAGCATTGTGACTGCATTACTTTCGTTGTACATAAACGCATATATTTGTCAGGTATTAACAGACATCGCAAAGCAAACCTTAAGCTGTCTCGATGGATTGAGTCATAAGCTGGTTGGAAGTTCAAGATTACCTGATGTACGTCACGAGACGTCTCATAATATTTAGAAAGAATCATCCTCAGCGAAAAATCTTTATCAGTGACTGACCGATTCGGACGAAATTCTCCTTGGTAGTTACCTACAATTTCCGCTACCAGTGGCGTGATTCTCTCAAATATTATGTAAAATAGTAATTTGTATGCTGTGCAAAGGAGAATTATGCCGCGATAGTTTTCGCACTTAGTGCGATTTCCCTTTTTAGGGATAGAGCAAAACGCGGTCACTTTCCATTCATCAGACATAACTTCGCTTTGACATACTAATCGAACGAGTTCAAAAAGATAGTTCCACAAAGTATCCCCTCCGAATATCAAGAGCTCGGAATTAATACCATCAACTTCCAGGGGAATGGTTTCTTTTAAATCTCTGCTTATAGCCAGTGTGAATTCCTCGTAGGATGGGTCCTCTATGCACATCGCCGCAGTCTGTATTTGTCAACTTTCAAATACAGCATTTGATACTTGCTAAACTATCAGTAAATCAGAGAAATGCTTCTTCCATGTGTCCAGCACTACATCGATGTTAACACGGAGGTTCCATCCTAGTCCCGAATGGTGATAGATCTAGGTCTGAAGGTATGGTACAGTCCGGTAACTCATTTAAAGAAGTTAAATCCGCCTTCCACCATTCACGCTTTTTCCGTCTGCAAATTCACCTAGCGGTTCTCATAGCAAAGACCACTTTGTTCTTCCGTGTGATTGTAAAACGTATTCGTGCTTCTTTATTGGCTATATTCTGATGCTCGACAACAAGAAGACACTCCTCATCAAACCAATCATTTTTGGGCTTAACTTCTACTATGATGATGAGATATTATTCTATTTTAAAGACAGTAGGTGTTGTATGTTACAAGCTTTATTTCAGAATCAGAATGATGTGATGTGTCATTTGGCGATATAACATGATACAACGTTAGTACAATTACCTTCCACCACCATTCAATGTACATGTGAATCACATTGATAATTGTTATATTTATATGTTTTGTATATAAATATTATTATAATAACTCAATTGATCTGCATATTTCTTATATATTCTTTATTTAATTTATCCTATTTATTTAACATCTTTTATGTATGACCTTTATGCGACCATTCATCTTGAATGCTCTTTTCTATTCCCTATTACCAATTACCATATACATAATAACTATTCATCTCTATTAGGGCTGCCACATTTACACTTTATTTCCTTTGTATTCTACAGTCTATATGTGACATCTCCCTTTTTTTTACATTTTAATTTATAATTTGTTTTAATAAGTGTCATAATTTTTCAAGTATAATGGTTTTCCTACCTTCCTTTTAGGTCTGGTTATTATATTTAGTCTTACTGTCCATCAAAACCTTCTCTATTTCTATTTAAATCTATTTCATTACCTTCTACCCTCGTTGATTTATCCTCTCTCGTTATATTTCTATCCATACTGATATTTCCATTATTTTCCTCTTGCACTCCATTCGATTCTTTATCTAAATTGTCATAAACGCTGTTGGGGATTGTTATAAATGATCTTTTATTACTATCTCTTCTTAAGTGACTCCTATTTCTATCTAAAATGGTTCCGTTTTCTTTCAGAATTTTGTATTGTCTTGGACTAGTATTTATCTCTGTTACTATCGCTGACTCCCATTCTTTATTTCTATTCTGAACTCTAACTCTATCTTCTCTTTCGAATTCTTCTAAATTTCTAGCACACTTATCATAGTATTTATTATTTTTCTCCTGTCTTTTAATTAATTTATCATAAATCTCTGAATTATCATATTTCGTTACATATGGTAATATTCCTCTCAGTGCTCTTCCGTACATTATTTTATTTGGTGATTCAATTTCACTTGATATTGGCATATTTCTATAGTCTAATAATGCTAGCTAAGGATCTTTATTATCATAGCTCGCTTTCCGCAATAAACGTTTCAAAGTTTGTATATGTCTTTCTGCCATCCCATTACTCTTTGGATAATACGGACTTAATTTAATATGTATAAAATTATAAGTAGTTGCAAAGTCTCTAAATTGTCTACAATTATACTGAGGACCACCATCGCTTCTCACCACATATGGTATACCTTGTCTTGCAAATATTGATTTTAATATGTTAATTATCGCTTCACTTGACATGTTTAGTAGCATAGCCATTTCTACATATTTTGATAAGTAATCTATTACCATTATGTAATTATTATTTTCGAAGAAAAATATGTCCGTACCCACAATTTGCCACGGTCCATTCGGCATTTCTGAGTTTATTATTGTCTCCTTTTGATTTGAGTTTTGGAATTTTAAACACGGCTTGCAATTTTCTACAATGTCTTCTATTTCTTTATTTATGATTGACCAGAAAATACTTTCTCTTGCTTAGTTCTCTTGCTTTAACCATGTGATTGTAATGCAACCTTTTTATCATTTGTTTTCTATATTTTTTTGGTACTACTATTCTATTATTTTTCCAAATTAGTCCTTCATTCTCGAATAGCGTTTTTTTATACGTATTATATTGTTTAACATTATCCGGTATTAAATGTTTCTCTGTAGGCCAACCTGATTTTATTACACTTTTCAAATCCAACATTTCAATATCTTTATTTGATTCCTCGATTAATTCTTATATCTTCTTGTCCGACATATTTTCTTTTAGCTCTATCATTAATATTGATATATCTGCCATCATATTATCTTCGTCCATCTCGTCAGTGTAAGCTCTAGATAACATATCTGCTATAATTAGTTCCTTGCCTGGTCTGTGCACTAGTTCTATGTAATATTTTTGTAATTTTAATCCCATTTTCTGTAGTCTTATTGGTATTTCGTTCAATAATTTTTTTAAAAATTGGAATTAAAGGTTTGTGATCACTTTCGACTACTAACATTTTCCCTGCAGCCATACACAATTGCATTCATTTATTTTTCTATCTGTGCCCAAGTAACTTGTGTTTGAGTAAACGCTTTTGACCCGTATGCATACTACTAGCATCCACACTTAAAACACAGTCTTTGTTTGGGTCATAAAAAACTAAGTAGTACTGGATCTTTTGTTATTATTTGTTTTAATTTCTCAAATACTTTGTCATGTATCTCTTCTCATTTGAAGATTGTGGTTTTTCTTATTAATTGTCTCATTGGTTCAGTTAAATTCGATACATTTTTGATAAATTTAGCTAAATAAGTAATCGTTCCTAAGAATCTTTCCACTGCCTTTTTGTCTTTTGGCTTGTCCATCTTCTCTATTGCTGTTATCTTATATTTATCTATCCTTATCCCACTCTTCTCAAAAATATGTCCCAGAAATTTAATTGATTTTTCTACTATTTTACACTTTCCTAAATTGAATCTTATTTTGTTTTCTGTCGCTCTATATAATATTCTCTTAATAGACATGAGCTTAAATTTTGTGGGTCTAGGCATACTCTGAGTGATCCGTCATCTTTTTTACTATAATTTCCTGCCTAAAAAATTCAGTTGGTCTGTCAACTTTTTCTATAATTCCGTCTTCTAACGTCTTATCTAATTCCTGTTTAAATTTGTCTTTAATTTGAAACGATATCCCTCTTGCCTGTTCTATCCTTGCATTGTAATTATCTTTCAGTGCAAATTCATATTCATAATTTGGTATCTGTCCTATCCCCTCAAAATTTGATTTAAACTCTTCTATTATATTTTGGGATATTGTCTGTATCCGAGTTACATTGCCCGATACTTCCCGCATCCACCAATGTTACGACATCAACAGTCCACTACAACAACAAATCACCCGAAGCAATTCAGATCAATCCAATACGGAAATAACATTTTAAATTCATTTCTTATTAATCAAAAACACTTAAGATGAAACCAATAAATAATAAGGAAATAATAAGGAAATAATATAATTCTAAGAATTATATTAACAATGATAATCATTATTCCGCAATAGCAATATAGCATATAACATAAATCTGTCACATTATTAAATTTAAGATAATTAAAATTATATAAAATCATTTCCCCAAAACACTTCAGATGTTCTTAAATTTTCTTAAAAACACTTGAACTGTTTTGATGACATCATCTTTGATACCAAAACCTTTATTATATAGAATCAATACTAAAAACATTTATAAATAGAATTTGTCTTGTATACAATTTAGTTCTCAATTATACACAGCATAGAATATTGCTATGTTTTAACATCATAAAACAACATTTGTAATTAAATTTAAACAAAATAAAGTTCACTCAATGGTTAAATCCATTGAGTTTAAAAAAATAAAAATTAATTAAGTCAGTAGACATAATTTCCGCTTTACTAACCCTGTGTGTTCAATCGTACTAATTTCTAATATGGGTACTGTGTTTTGTTCCGTAATGTGATATTTTATGTTGTAAATCTTGTCTTTTATTCGTGATTTTAAATATGTCACCCCTAATACCTATATTTTTGTACCATTATACGATATAAAATTCGAGTTATTCCCACTTATTTCCACATTACAATATTTTATACTTTCTATATTTATAACATTACAGTCTGCTCCTGTAACAATTTTAAAATTTATCGATATGTTATGGTCAACGTTTTCAACATTTTCATACCATGTTGAACTCCCCTCCTTTTCTATTGACCCTAAGAATTTATTTTCTTCCTCTTTTTTTATCGTATTTACTTTAAATTTTTTGTTTTCAAATATACTTTTATTCTAACACATTTCAAAATATCCTACCTTATTACATAACCTGCATTGTTGATTAAATGCCGGACAGCTTTTTCTTCCATGTTAAAACATAAACATCTTTTACAATCAAACACGTCATCGTTCTTAATTTCCTTTCCACCCGTTTGATAACTCTTATACCCTTGTTGTCCCATTTCTCTATATTCGCTTTTGTTCTGACTGTCGAATCCCCTATATGTCAATGGCCTATTCTTTGTTTTATGTTTCTGGCAATTTGGATTCCACCCTCTCTGTCTACTGTCATAATTACCCAAAATTGATTTATTTTGTTTATATTGTTTTATTTCGTCGATACTGTCTATTCCTTTTAATGTTCTCAGCTGTGTTTCTGCCGCCTCTGCTGCTCTACATAATTGTGTATTGGTAGTCGGCATCCAAACAGCGTAGATATATAAAATATTATAAAACCAGACATTATTTAAATATATAAATTAATAAATGCTACCAAACCAAATATAAAGTGTTTTGTTGAAAAAGTATCAGTGACCGTTAAATCAATAAATACGAACACGAAACCACCACAACCTCAGTTATAGGAGGATCGAGGTAAATACGGAGCCCGATCTATACATAGAGGTGTATATATGTAAACACGTGTACACCACCTCCTAAATTAAGGAGGTGGAGTACACGTGTTTACATATATACACCTCTATGTATAGATCGGGCTCCGTATTTACTTCGATCCTCCTATAACCGAGGTTGTGGTGGTTTTGTATTCGTATTTATTGACTTAACAATCACTGATACTGTTTCATCAAAACACTTTATATTTGGTTTGGTAGCATTTATTAATTTATATATTTAAATAATGTCTGGTTTTATAATATTTTATATATCTACGCTGTTTGGATGCCGACTACCAATTGATCGTTTTTTTAATTTTTTATTTTTTTTTGCTAAACAAAACTGAAATTTTGATATTTTATTTATTGCAAAGGTTGTAGGATTTAAAAAATAACAACTCAAAAAGTATTGCTAGAAGCAATACTAAAAACTGTATTTTTTCATTTTTATTGCGTTGTTGCCAAGACTCCAAATTACTTACAAAATTTTATTGTGTGTAAAACGCCACAACACTCGGGAGTACGAACACGAAACCACCACAACCTCGGTTATAGGAGGATCGAGGTAAATACGGAGCCCGATCTATACATAGAGGTGTATATATGTAAACACGTGTACACCACCTCCTAAATTGATGACCCCTCACGTTATTTAATAGCAATTTCAGTATTTCAAGGCACCCCAAAACTTATACAATCAAAAACCGCTGGTTTGGTTTACCATTTTGGAGCAGCAATTTAAATTAGCTAATATTAGATCGGAAAACACCATGCTGTAAGCGCACTGAAATCACGCTTACACAATCAATTTGCCGATCTAATACTTAGAGACAAAGGTAATATTCCGTATACCACCTTTAAAACGGAAATATTACGCATTTTAGGTGAATCACAAAAATCCAAATTAAATAATATTTTACACGGCTTATCCTTAGGAGACAAAAAACCGTCACAACTCCTAAGTGATTTTAAATTAAACGCCGGAACAGTTTTCGGTGAAGAATCCATTAAACAATTATGGTTGACACGACTACCACAACAAATCCAAATTGTTTTGGCTGCAATTGAGAAAGATGTTACTCTCAATGTTTTGGCTGAAACTGCAGACAACATTATTGAAACAATGTCTCAGGCTCAAATAAATAATATTACTAAAAATCCTAATAATTACACTGACAATTGTCCATGTAATTACCAAAATTTAGAAGCCAAATTTGAAGATTTTACTAACAAAATTTCACAACAAATTTCGGCATTATCTATTAATCAGACACGTAGCCGTTCTATTTATAGATCAAAATCTAATAATAGGGCAAGATTAAGTTCACGGTCGAAAATAAACCCAAAATTCGACACATGTTTTTACCATTTTAAGTTTGGAGATCGCGCCTTAAATTGTGTAAATGGATGCAAATTTTTTAAGACTTTTAGAAAAACAACAAATACTGAAATTCCAAAAAACCATTAAATTACCATCAAATTTTGACGACAAATTTCGATGGCGAAAAATCAAGTCGTCTAATGATATTCGACATTAAATTAAAATTTACATTTCTTATTGATACTGAAGCCGACGTGTCGGTCATACCTAAAAATTTAGTTAAAATACCCCAAGCAATTTGTACCTTTAAATTGTTTGCAGCTAACGGTACTCCAGTTCAAGCTTTCGGCACAAAAATTATGAAATTAAATTTAGGTTTTCGACGCGAATTTACATGGAAATTCATAGTTGCAGACGTATCAATGCCCATCATAGGAGCTGACTTTTTGAAATATTCTGGGCTTCTTATCGACATACAGAGGCAGAGGATTATAGATCCATTAACCTCTCTGTTCGTAAAAGGAGTTCTATCTTTCGATATTAATCCGGCACTTTCAAAAATTGACAAAACTGCATTAGACCCGCAAATTCAAAATTTAATTTCAAAATTTCCCGAAATTACCAACAATTCAGTGGACAACAAAATTATTAAACATGCAATTACACATCGTTTGGAAACTACAGGATAACCATCATCATGCAAATCACGACGTTTAGCTCCAGACAAATTACTGATAGCTAAAACGGAATTCGAGGACATGATGGCTCAGGGAATATGCAGACCAAGTAACAGTGCTTGGTCAAGCCCATTACATTTAGTAAAAAAGAAGAATGGAGATTGGAGACCATGTGGAGATTATCGGGCACTAAACAACATAACTATTCCCGATAGATATCCGATACCGCATCTTCAAGATTTTTCATATCAACTTGAAGGTTGCAAAATATTCTCATCACTAGACCTTGTTTAGGCTTATCATCAAATTCCGATTGAACCATCCGATATTCCTAAAACCGCTATTACAACTTCCTTTGGCTTATTTGAGTTTACTAAAATGACTTTCGGCCTTAGGAACGCAGCACAAACTTTCCAAAGATTAATGCATTCCGTTTTATTAGGCCTTGATTTTTGTTTTGTATATTTGGACGATGTATTAATCGCTTCAAAATCTTATGAAGAGCATTTAGATCATCTAAATACAGTCTTCCAAAAATTATCGGAACACGGTTTAATTATTAATGCAGATAAATGTGTCTTTGCTTCACACAAAATTAAATTTCTAGGACCAAAATTAAATTTCTACAGTCACTGAACAAGGCATTTTACCCGCTCAAGATCGCATCGAAGTAATTCAAAGTTTCGAACGTCCTACCACAGTTAATCATCTCAAACGATTTTTGGGTTAATTAGTTTTTATAGACGTTTCATTCCAAACGCAGCAGCGGATCAAATTTTACTGAACGATTTCTTGAAAGGTTACAAGAAAAACAGTAAAACTCCTATTAATTGGTCAGCCGAATCAATATTAGCCTTTGATAATTGCAAAAAAAAGTTATGTCAAGCTACTTTACTTGCACATCCATCATCTACAGCTAAATTAGCCATAATGGTCGACGCATCGGATACGGCAATTGGCGCGGTAGTTCAGCAGTATGTTTCGGACAACTGGCAGCCGCTCAGTTTTTATTCTGTACGTCTCACTGAAAAGCAGCAAAGATATAGTGCTTATGACAGAGAGTTGCTTGCAGCTTATTCTGGCATTAAGCATTTCAAATATCTTTTAGAAGGTCGTGAGTTCACATTGTTTACCGACCATAAGCCACTCATATACGCATTCACTCAGAATCCGGAAAAATCATCACCTCGTCAATTTAGACATCTAGATTTAATTGGTCAGATTTAATTGCAGACACTCTATCACGTATTAATCAAATTTCTATTCCTGAAAGCATTGATTATACCACAATAGCAGATGCACAAATCAACGATGAAGAGCTTCGAGAATTATTGCTAAGTGATACGAGTTTGGATTTCAAACAATTACCACTCTCGTTTTCCGCAACTAAAACCATTTGTTGCGATGTTTCAACAGATATACCTAGACCTTTTATTCCACTTAATTTTCGGAAAAACATTTTTGATTCATTTCACAATTTATCACATCCTGGTATTCAGGCTACCATCAAACTTTTAACTGATCAATTGGTAATCGGCATCCAAACAGCGTAGATATATAAAATATTATAAAACCAGACATTATTTAAATATATAAATTAATAAATGCTACCAAACCAAATATAAAGTGTTTTGTTAAAACAGTATCAGTGACCGTTAAATCAATAAAAACGAACACGAAACCACCACAACCTCGGTTATAGGAGGATCGAGGTAAATACGGAGCCCTATCTATACATAGAGGTGTATATATGTAAACACGTGTACACCACCCCCTAAAGTTATTAATTATACCACTTATTATTCTATCTTTAATTAAACTGTCTCTGATGTCTCCGAATGCTACTTCATTTAACTTTTTCATATACAATGTATTTGTGTTGTATATTTAGATATTACGTAAGTTCCGTTTAATTAAACAAACAATTAGTTAGGTATTTATAATTTATATAAAAAATATATATATATATGTATTAGTATATTATATTGTATAATATGTTCGGAACTAGATGTACATATTAGTCGTATTTTATTTGATTTTGGTATTGGAATTGGGTTTGGAATTCAAATAAAATAGGTTTTAATTTTTTTTGGAATTGGATATTATTTTTAAAGGTTGGTACGTTGTATATTTTTAAATTTGAAATTTCAAATAGTTTCTTTTGGTAATCATCAAAAATTTTAAATTTTTACCTATATATTATTTTTTATTAATATTTTAATTAATTATAGTTTCAAGCAACGGAGAAAAGATAAATAATGTTATAAGAAAACCATAGTGAGAATTATTTAAATCGTCAATTTCGGCTTAGGTTTAATAACGTGCAATCAAAATTTGTTAAATACAAATTTGATAATTACAGTTCTTCAAGATAATTATTATTATTAATAATAATATTATTATTAGTTATGCTCTAAAAATAAATACGTCATGAAAATAATATAACATGCTTACATACAAAAGAAAACTTTTACCTATATATTAAAAGTTCATCTTGATCCATTTCAATTATCTAAATGATTTCGCTTTCCAATACTAAATAATTTAAGCACTAAAATACTGATTAAATAATAACATTCAAGGTTCAACAAAATATCGTTAACTCAAAATGAATATCAAAATAATAAAATAACAACAATAACCAACTTATAGAAATTAAAATATGAGATGTGGCGCACCTGGTATTCGAGATACTAACTAAAAAGAAGTATTGGAATTACAATACCATCAATAGAGAAAGATTTCAACCAATTCCAAAAAAGAATTCGATATATGGGATTGTTGTTGTAAAAAATCAAATAAAATACGACTATTATTGTTTTTACGTTTAATTCAAAATTTTATTCAATTTTGTTCATTCCCAAATTTCACCGTATTTTGGAATATTGAAATTTTTTTTTTTTTTTTGTCAAATAACATTATTAAAATTGAGAACAGATAACATTATTTAAATCAGTCATAAAAATCTAAAATAAGAAACTGTTACAATACGGTCGCTCCGCAATTAATGTCATCAAATGGTGAAATATCTTCAGACGATTCTAATAGTGACGAAAATTTATCATTAAATTTATTGCGTCTTCGAACTACCGTAATAAATAGAGAACCATATCATATTGTTAAATCGTCTGATTCAAACAATCAAAACATTGAAACTGCAGACGTTTCTTCCGTATTTTTGAAATCGGTTCCATCTACAGTTATCGATTTAAACGAAAATTCCGAACAGTTCAAAATGGCCGCTTTAGATGCAAAATATGTTTTAAAACTTGTTCCAAATTTTAACGGCGAACCACGTGAATTGCATAAATTTTGTTCTTGTGCAACCTTCATATTTAAAAGTTTAGTCGAAACTGACAAACTTATGTTCGTGGAGCTACTAAAGTTAAAATTAGAAGGGAAAGCATATGACGTGGTCAGATATGCTGATATTAAAACTTTTGGTGATTTAAAAAAAATTTTAACAGCAGAATTTTCCGAAAGTAGATCTATTGGTCAGATTCAAATGGAATTGGCTAATATAAGGCAAGGGCGAGGTGAAGATGTACGTTCGTATGCTACTAGAGTTGAGATGCTTGTCCATGACTTGAATGAAACTTGCATCGCTTCACAAGGTCAGGAAGCAGCTACAACAATTCAAAATCTGAACTCTCATATTTCACTTCAGTCGTTCCAAGAAGGCCTTGATCAATCAATCAAAGTAATAAGTAAGGCATGTCGTTTTATTAAATTGAGCGAAGCCATCAACCAAGCAATTCAAGAAGAAATCGCAATTAAAAACTTTTAGAAAAACCGTTCATTTGATACTTCCTCGTTTATTTCGAAGGCACAACCTAAAAAATTTTGTCAGATGTGCCGTAAAGTGGGACATGAAATTAATCAGTGCTACCATAACAAGAAAAATCAAGTTAAAACTGTTAAAACATTCTCAGTAATCCGTTGTGCGTATTGCAAAAGAATGGGCCATCATATACAAGAGTATACTCTAAAGAAAGCCAGCGACGAAAGAAAAGGGACAAAATACTCAACGTCGGGAAATGCAAACGGGTCTTCGAGATCAACCATAGACACTCCTTCGAAGATCCTACAGTAAAAGAGTGTTCTGAACCCAAACAATCAGTTACAGATAGTCCTCTTCAACAAGAATATGTAATTTACTCTATAGCCGAACTAAAGAAAAATGACAAGTAAAGTCATTATATTTATATTAACCTTGACATTAGTAGATTCGAAACCATTCCTTTCCTCTTAGATACTGCTGCTGAAGTATCACTTATTAAAATGGTTTACTCACGGATACAGTCAGAATTAATAAAAACAATACTTGTAGGTTGAAGGGTATTTCATCCGATTTAATTTCAATTCTTGGCGAATGTCATGCAAAATTAATACTCTCTGATGAGAATCAATTGGACCTGGTGTGATTGCTAAAAAACGGTGGATTCGATCGAATTCAATTGTTTAATTATTTTAATAAAATTCAATTTGTAGTGTTTTTGGTTTTAAAGTAAATATAAATAGGATTTTAATGCAAGTACATTGTGTAATTGCTAAAAAACGGTGGATTCGGTCGAATTCAGTTGTTTAATTATTTTAATAAAATTCGATTTGTAGCGTTTTTGGTTTTAAATTAAATATAAATAGGATTTTAATGCAAGTACATTGTGTAATTGCGATAAAACGGTGGATTCGATCGAATTCAATTGTTTAATTATTTTAATAAAAATCGATTTGTAGTGTTTCTGGTTTTAAAGTAAATATAAATAGGATTTTAATGCAAGTACATTGTGTAATTGCTAAAAAACGGTGGATTCGATCGAATTCAATTGTTTAATTATTTTAATAAAATTCGATTTGTAGCGTTTTTGATTTTAAATTAAATATAAATAGGATTTTAATGCAAGTACATTGTGTAATTGCGATAAAACGGTGGATTCGATCGAATTCAATTGTTTAATTATTTTAATAAAAATCGATTTGTAGTGTTTCTGGTTTTAAAGTAAATATAAATAGGATTTTAATGCAAGTACATTGTGTAATTGCTAAAAAACGGTGGATTCGATCGAATTCAATTGTTTAATTATTTTAATAAAATTCGATTTGTAGTGTTTTGGTTTTAAAGTAAATATAAACAGGATTTCAATGCAAGTACATTGTGTAATTGCTAAAAAACGGTGGATTCGATCGAATTCAGTTGTTTAATTATTTTAATAAAATTCGATTTGTAGTGTTTTTAGTTTTAAAGTAAATATAAATAGGATTTTAATGCAAGTACATTGTTTAATTGCGATAAAACGGTGGATTCGATCGAATTCAGTTGTTTAATTATTTTAATAAAATTGTCTTTGTAGAATTTTTGGGCAGTGCAACAAAAAAATTAGGAAAATGTAGTTTGCAAACATTTTTCTAATCTATATACAAATAAATAAAATATATTAAATAGATAAAATATTTACTCTAAATTTATTAGTTTTTAAGCTAAAATTTGTAATTTTTAGGTTCTTTTAGTTTGTTGGAGGAGTGTAGAGGGGTTTTGTCTGTGCGTTATATTTGGGTGGTCTCTTTTAGGATTTAAATTAAAATTTATATGTTGAAAGATCAATTTTATTTGATAAAATGAAGTTATATAAATTATATCTGTACCAGAAAACCTCTGAAGATTTTGTGTTAAACCCAAAAGAATATCCGTATGCTCAAATACGTGACGTTGTTGAAAGCTATCATCCCGAAGATGACGGATGTCGGCTTCTCCTACAAATTACATGTTTTAACGAAGATCTTAAGGGCCGTAAAATAATAAGTGACGAATCAAGTATCGCTGCTGCATTTAATTTGCGTACAAATGCCGATGTTATTTAATTAATTTCGATATCTTTATATTTTATATTCTGTATATTTTTATTTTAGATTTGAATTTTGGTGTTTATATTGTTATATTATTGTATGTTATATTATTTCATATCTTTGTACTGTTATATTATGGTTTATATTACCACTATAGTACGGTACTAAAATAACACCTAATTTTTAGCAAAAACGCAACGGAACGAATTTCAAGGGAAACTAATCCAATTTATTACAGCATATGGATTGCAGAATTATAATTTTATAATATTATAATTAATTAAATTATAATTTCAGATTGAAATTAATTCTATTTCTTACAGCCTATGGCTAAGAGCAATTAGTTCATTAATAGATTTTGTTTTCAGGAAACCTCTGCAGATTACAGATGAATGGTGGCACACTGGAGTTGCTGATAAGAGATGGCAGAATGCAGAGCAGTACAACAAAAATGTGATTGTCTTACACTAACAGTAGTTTGAATATTGGATACCGGGAAATCGGACCAATTAAGTCATAACTAACATACATTTCCTTTCCCTAACCCACAAAAATTTACTAACTATTGGTCGCCAAGGTGTCTGTAACCGGGTCGATCTCAATAATTTAACTAGTATCCTTCCATATCCTTCCAAGTATATGTAAAAACGGGTGTACTGTGGGCCCGGCGCTTTCCGGGATATCCTGCTTGGCAGTACATTCAAAATCAATCAATCAATCAATCTGATGAGAATCAATTGGACCTTAAGTTTCAGGTAGTGCCTGATTCATTTCCAATAACTTGTTCGGGTATTATTGGTTTAAATTTTTTCAACCATTTCAAATGCAACATTGATTTTCTAAAACGAGTTATAAATATGTCAATGGAAAATTCATTAGTTTCTCTTAATTTATCGCAAGAACTTGAATTGAATTGTACTCAGTCAATTTACATTCCTCCTCGTTTAGAAAAAACCATTTCAGTGTTGGTCAACTCAGTTAATGAATCAGAATTCGTGTGTTTATCTCAGGAAATAGAGCCTTCCGTTTTTATCTCCAATTCAGTCCAAAAAATAATTCAATACTAAGCTCTTTCGTGAATATGTCGGAAAACGAAGTAACCCTAAATAATTTCAGCATTAAAATTGAACTTTTAAATAGTTACCATATTTATCAAGTACAAACATGGAATGATACCATTGATAATAGATTAGAAATTTTGTCATCGTTAATAGATCTAAAACACTTGAATAATGAAGAATACTGCCCTCTCAACGAAATAATTCGGGAATATAACAATATTTTTCACCTTGATGGTGATATTTTGACTTCAACAAGTGTCAGTACTCATCAAATTCGTACGCTTCCTAACCTACAACCTATCCATGTGCGACAATATCGACAACCGCATTCTAAAAAAATAGAAATTCAAAGACAAATAAATAAAATGCTCGATGATACAATTATTGAAAATAGCGAGAGTCCCTGGAATTTCCCATTACTTATTGTCCCAAAAAAATCTATTAACAAGGAAAAGAAATGGCGCGTTGTGGTCGATTACCGTAAACTAAACAATGTGACCATTGATGATATATTTCCCTTACCAAATATAGCGGACATTTTGGATAAACTAGGTAGCGCGCAATATTTTTCGTCTCTGGATCTTTATAGCGGTTATCATCAGGTAAACCTTGAAAAAACAGACAGATCAAAAACTGCATTCAGTTCGGATGAGGGTCACTACCAATTTATTCGGATGCCTTTTGGTTTGAAAGGGGCCCCATCAACATTCCAACGAATGATGAATAATGTTCTAAGTGGTTTAAACAATATTAAATGTTTAGTATATTTAGATGACATTGTCACATTTGGGTCTTCACTTGCAGAACATAATAAAAGACTCATTGAAGTTTTTGATCGTATTCGTAAATTTAAACTAAAACTTAATCCGGAGAAATGTAAATTTCTGAGACAAGAAATTAATTACCTTGGGCATATAGTAACACCCAACGGAATCAAACCAGATGAAAATAAAATAATAGTAGTAGAAAATTTCCCGGTTCCTCAAAACACAACCGGTATTAAATCCTTTTTAGGATTGGTGGGCTATTATAGAAAATTTATTTCAAATTTTGCTAGTTTAGCGAAACCACTTACAACGTTGTTAAAAAAAAATCAATCTTTCATCTGGAATGCTTTGTGTCAAGATGCATTTGATAAACTAAAAAACGCAATTATACATCCACCTATATTATAAATGCCAAATTTTGCCATCCCTTTTATTTTAACATGTTGTAACGGCTGTTCCATAGTTAATTGAAATGTGGAAATCCCTCGCCAGACGATATTTTAATAGATGGAATGATTTTATGATCCGGTTTTTTTTTTTTTGTTTTTTTTTTTCACCGTTACCTTAAGGGTATAAAAAGCGATTTTTTTTGTAAAACGTGGGTCAGTTGAGTATTATTTTTAACTAAGTATATAGTTGATATTATCGAACGAGGAAAAAAATCAAAAACGAAGATAAAAGTGAAAATTAAAAATTATTATTAATTTATAAAAATAATTAAGAAAAAGTTTATATTCATATTAAGAAAAAGTTTATATTCATATTAAGAAAAAGTTTAAATAAAAGATATTTAACAATACCAGTTTTTTAGTTGGATTTTATAAAAAAATATAACATTGTGAAATACGTTTTTGTAGTTACTACAAGTAAAAGAAATATTGAGAGTGTATGAACAATAATTAATTAAGTTAACAGTGAATTATAAAAATACTATATTATATTATAAGTGTAGTAAAATTAATAATTAAGTTAATATGTGAAATTAAAAATAATAAGAATAAGACAATAATACCACACGTCAAATTACTGACTGGTGATACATTCTTAAGGAACAACCCTAATATTAATAATAATAATAAAATAATAAACTAAATACTACTGTAAATAATAATCTGTACATCATCAATATCAATAATACCAACAACAATAAAAATTCATCAAATAGCTTTTACTCCAAAATAAATATCATATTCATCATAACAACAACAACAACTACGAAAACTGATAAAACACAAAAATAAATATTAATTTTAAAATCACTGTTGGTGAGGGGTAAGATAAGTTATTTAATATATTTTTTTTTTCTTCATATATTTTTTTTGTATAATTAAGTTTTTTTATTTTTTTTGAATATATCATTATTTTTGGATTTTGTTAAGACAATTTACATTGTAATATTTTTGTTTTTTTTATCTCTTATTTCTGTTTTGTTACTTTGATTTTTTTCTTGTGTGAAATTTTTTTTTCTCGCGATGGTGAAAGTGTAAAATAAACAATAAGGATGAGGGGGTAAGTTTTGGTACACCACGTGCTAGGTAAATTTGGTTCATGCTTTGATATTTTTCTCCCTTTCCCTCTTTCCTATACTTTCCTCTCCTTCGTGGTCTAACAAGCTACAATCTTTCTTCGGCAATCCCACTCCCAAAGCTCCTGAGCATTAACCGGCCTAAGATGACCACGCCGAAGCTCTAGATTGTAGACAACAAAATAAAATATTCAGTAACGATTGGCTGCGTTTTTTTATTTTACATTTATTACACCCGAACCGGCCAATTCATTCCGTTACAATGTGATGCGAGCGATCTTGCAATAGGCTCGGTATTGTCACAGATGGTTGATTCCCATGATCTTCCCATTGCATTTGCTAGCCGCACGCTGAATTAAAGCCGAAATAAATTATGCTACCATAGAAAAGGAGTTATTGGCTATTGTGTGGTCAGTAAATCATTTCCGACCATATTTATATGATAACAAATTTTCGATTATTACTGACCATAAGCCTTTGGTTTGGCTATGCAACCTAAAAAATCCATCATCTCGGTTAATGAGATGGAAAATTAAACTCGATGAGTATGATTACACAATTCTTCACAAACCTGGTTCTCAGAATAGGAACGCCAATGCTTTGAGTAGAATCTCTATAAACAATGATTCGGAGATGCTTTACCAATGTAACGTAGTAATTTGAGCACGATCTCGTAATATTGAAATGAAAAATACAAACAATCAAGACTATTCTGAAATGAGCACTTCATCATTATTAGAGAATCCAAATTCTACCCTTACCTTTCCATCAAAACAACAATCTGAATGTTCTCAGACTCTTGATAACCCTTTAAATAATTCAGATAGCTTAGAAAGCTCTCCATTAAATGTTAACAATAATATAGAAAAGTCTGATGAAAATCAAGGTCACACTATTTAGAATAGTAAAATAAAATATTTGAACGACAAAGCAGAAATAAATCAACTCATATTAGAATTTCTTATATCTCCTCTTGGTGGTCATCAAGGCCTTTATAGAACGTATAATCGTATGAAACAATATTACATCTTTCCTCGTATGTATTCAACAATTAAAAATGTAATATTATCTTGCAAGATGTGTCAAATAAATAAACATTCCAGGTTTACTAAGAAGCCAATGAAAATTACGACCACTTCGTCTCGGTCTTTCGAAAAAATATTCTTAGACGTCGTCGGACCAATAATTTCATCGCATAAAAATAATCGTTATATTTTAACCATGCAGGATGGCCTTTCGAAATACTCAGTAGCGAAAGCAATCCCCAACCAAGAAGCCGACACAATAGCAAAAATATTTGTGAAACATTTCATTTGTATTTACGGTATCCCTGATGAAATTCTAAGCGATCAAGGTTCAAATTTCATGAGCGCAATATTTTCCGAAATTTGCAAGCTCCTCAAAATTAAAAAACTCTGCACCACAGCTTATCATCCACAGAGTAATGGTTCTCTTGAACGGTTCCATAAAACGTTAGGTGAATATTTGAGATCATTTTGACAAAACGACCCTTTGGACTGGGATGAGTGGCTATCTTATATAACATTTTCATATAATTCAACGCCACATAGTTCTACGGGACTAATGCCATACGAATTAGTTTTTGGTATGAAACCAAAAATTCCCGTTTCACTTACCAAAGATCCTGAACCAAAATATAATTATGATGATTATTACGATGATTTGAAATATCGGTTGCAAAATTCTTTCACAATAGTCAGGAAAAATTTATTAAAATCTAAAGAATCTTCAAAAATGTATTATGATCGTACGTTAAATCCGGAAAAGTTCAGCAAAGGCGATGTGGTTCTTCTTAAAAACGAAGCTCGAGCTAATAAATTATCTCTCTTATGGCTAGGACCATACGCGATAGAAGATATTTTATCGAACGAAAATTGTGTCATTAAAATCGGACGCTCAAATAAACTTGTGCACAATAATAGACTTAAACATTTTAAAGCATCAAATCAAAATACTGTTATTTGATAGTAATAAATAAAGAATTATATATATATATTAAATTTATTGTAAAACTTAGTAATATGAACATAATTCATAAAAATTGTAAAATCAATTAATTAAAATATTGTCATTATAACGAATAATTAGAATACTCTATAAAATAAATCAATATGAATTCAAAAATACATTAAAACATTTATAGTAATATGTGTATAATAATAATATAATCTAGTATTAAAATAAAATACCAATTATTGTAAATAACATATGAATTGAAAGTAATTGTATAAATGGTTCATGAAAAGATAAACAAACTGTATATAAACAATAAGAATATTAATATATGTACATTATATCATACAAGATTATCTAGAAGGATAACTTTTATCTTGTTGTGTGAGGTGTGAGAAAATGCACTAACAAAACAACACAAATTATAAATTTTGTAACGATCGTAAAATTATGAATAATTGAGATAACGAGGTGTCAGTCAAGCAGTCAGGGTTGATTAGCGAGCTGAACAACATTCATTTGAAATTAATAATAAATTATATAAATTAAAATTTAAATTATTGAAATGTAATAATCATAAAATTATTTTATTTATAAAATAATTTTATGATTATTACATTTCAATAATTTAATTTTTAACCTCGTTATCTCAATTATTCATAATTTTACGATCGTTACAAAATGTATAATTTGTGTTGTTTTGTTAGTGCATTTTCTCACACATCTTAGCTTTGCAGAGACCAATTGATCGCTGCCTACAAATTTGCAGCCGACCGATAAGATCTCACATCTTGGATTGTAACGGATCAAGGTGCGAGTCCCATTAGTGTCATTAAAAAACGACACCATTGAGATCCGCACCCCGATGGCGTTAACAGAAATCTTCTAGCAGAGGCCTTGCTGCGGTATGATAGCCGGCTAGAGCTCAGGGTGGGGCGTGGGGTTTGCAAGGCATGCTTCGAAGCTGGAATAACCGCGGGGATTAGAAAATAAGAAGGCGGGGTCACTTGAACAAGTCGGCACGCAACCAGACTTGTAACCATCACATCACCAGTTATTTTCGAGACATTTATAAAATGAATAAATAAAAACTTAAATTAAATTACGAAAATGTGATTAAAAAAATGGTATTCATTGTTTAAAGAGTGTTGACGAGTATAACAATTTTAAATTTGCATGCTTTTGTTTCTCCTAAAATTTAAAAATTAATTTTATATATTAGAATGTGTGCGATAATATGAAAATTTGTAGGTGTGATGAGGGCCGATGAATTCCTAATAAGCAGGCTTGTACTCGTGTTAATGTGTTCAAGTCATAACCACCTTTTCCTTGCATTTGACTTTGTATAGATTTTAAGTGGAACGAAGATAGTTCGACATCGTTCGAAGCAATATGGCCGGTATGTTGAAAATTTGTAGAAACTCCGATCATAGAACGATCTATTCTTAGTCTTTGATAACCGCGTCGTCGTGCAGGACTCTGCTTTAAACATTAGCTGAATTAACGATGGTCCTGTTTTATTATGATTAAACTAAGATTTTGTAGATTATCTCGATTAACAGCTGAGATGTACTTGCTTGCTGTATGATCAAGTACATATGTTGGAATGTCCCGTTGTTTAACTTTATTGTTAATTCACATATACATTTGTAATGTACGCATCAATTATTTTTTTTTTGTTAATAATGCACACATAAAACCAAATCTACGCCAAACTTTAGATCCTCTTTTATGTACTCGATTTTGCAAAATTTGTTTTTTTACACATTCACAACTTTAACTAAAAACTACTATTTTAATAGATTAATTAATTATTTATTAAATTTAGACAATAAATTTATTCACATCGGCACTCAAAACTGAACTCTTTTATTTTTAGACTATGTTTCACATTCAAACATATCTAATCAACTCCCTCATTTTTTTTATTTTAATCCAAAAAAAAAAATTCTCCCGAATAACACAAAACACGGCTTTGAATACATACTCATTTCCCGTTACTTCATTTAAAAAAAATTAATGTAGGGGAAATGAGTATGTATACAACACAAACGTACAAAATAAATTAAATAAAAAAAACGAAACTGGTGTGGACAACATATATCAATTTTTGTTCCAGGAGAACGAGCGCAACAAACTCGCTCGTTACAGGATCACCCGAGACTTCCCTTAGAAATTAACACATGGTCTTCAATTTGACTTCAGCTTAGCCACAATTAGGTCATGAGCGACAGCAATAAAGTATATCATTATTTCTCCATTATCGATCGCTATACCGTATCGAGAGTACGGCCCTATGTCTTCACATAAGTCAGTCTGAATTTTGCCAGCTCTAGGATTAACGTCACCAATCAATATTCTGACATCGTGCTCCGGTATGGATCCCATCAGATCATCCAAATTTTGTAAAATTAGTCTATCTTTGGGTTGGCTTAAATGATTGTCAGGTTGGCTAGTCGTATGCGTAAATGTAGTTTACATATGCCATTATCAATAGCTTTGAAATCCAAAACAGTCTTTTTCACTTTGGGCCCAAGAATAAAACCAACACCAAAATTACCGTGGTCATCTACACTGTAAAGCAATATATAGCCTTGGGACGCATGATCTCCATTTTTGGCCTTCGACTTTCTTGGAGAGCAACGAGTTCCAAACGATACTCTTTCATGGCTGATATAGTACCATCAAACGCGCTTGTTTTTCTTAGCGACTGCACGTTCCACTTATCGATCATAAACTGAGTGTCCGTTAAAATAAGCGGGGGTCGGTTTAAATTTTGGCGGTATCCATTTTTCTTTTTGTTGATATATTTAACAATTGGGTTTTTTACGGATGCGCGTAGTCAGCGCAGCGATCCAACCTTTGTTTAGTCGCCTCCTACGACAAGCCAGCAAGGATGCTGTGGTGAAATTCTAAGGATAGCATACTCGTTTAGGAGTCTTTTACGAGGGATGAGAGAGTGTCCCTCAACCACAGGGACCAACTTATTACTATTAGACTAACAATATATGGATGATAAGTACATATTTCCGGGCAGGATTGAGGTTCACTGCTTAATGGTCAAGTATATTATTTGTAATGTTACTTCATCACTAAGCAGGATTCTCGTTAGCGTTTGGTAGAGCTCCTTCAGGTTATAGATTTTCGTCATTTGCTATGTCGTTAATAGGAAGCGAGCAAATCTTTGTAATAGGACGCTTAAATTTACCGCCACTCGTGTTTTTAATTGTTACTACTCTTGTTAAATTATCGTTACCCAAGTGGAGCTCTATAATTCGTCCAAGAGATCACCTCGTAGGTGGAATATTATCTTCTTTGATTAGAATGACATCATCTATGTTCTCTCATCTATGTTCTATCTTGAAGGGCATTTAAGTAGTCGGTTGACCAGCGCTTCCAAAACCCTCTTTTGTACTAATCTCCACCGCTGTAACGGATTATAGACGAATCGACAACCGTGAATTCAAGACCGAAAAGAGACCATCATTATTGTTGTATCGTTTTTTTATAGACTTTTTTTTACCCTTCATCACCCTTCTTTATCGACAAACCATAAACAAACTGACCATTTTTTTTGTGGCGGACTATGTTTAGGTCATGAAACATACCGAGTCCACTCGCATGGTGTTTCAGCACTGAACAAGAGAAATGTTTTCACATCTTTCAGTATGTTTGACTCTAGTTGAGCAACTAGCAACTCTCCAATAATAAAGTGACCTGGCGTTAATACCACCTACCTCCTGTGGGACTGCAGATATTTTCGTTAGGGGTCTCGAATTGAGGCATGTATCGATTTGAAATGTCACCGTAGCCAACTCCTTGTCTATAAATTTACTTTCACCAACTACTCGCTTGATATCGTACTTCATTCATTTGACTGCTGCTTCCCAAAGTTTTCCAAAATCTGGTGCTGAGGGCAGTATGAAATGGCATGTTATTCCGCATTTCTTGAAAATGTGGTATAGCTTGTTTAATGGCTTCATGTTTTTCTTTTTCTAGTATGGATCGGGCTCCGACGAAGTTTGTTCCATTGTCTGAATATAGATATTTTTAAACTCTCACTGGAATATGGCCTGCAAAATATACTCCAGTATGCGTGAAAGGACGTGAGGGAGTTATTCTTTCTTTTGGTAAGTTTGCCATCAGTTGTGTTTTGGTGGTAGCCCGAAAACGATGACATACTATGCATTTGTTAATTTCCGAACAAAGTTTTTGTTTAGCATTTGTAAACCAATAAACCATTCGTAAGTAGGCTAAAGTTAATTGAGTTCCTCCGAGTAGTGTTTTTAGATGTGCATCTGTAATTAATAGTTTCGTAATATTATGCCTTAGTGGCAACTGTATATGATATTTGGTTTCGAAATCTAGAGTACTGTTGATTATGCGACCTTCCACTCGAACTATCTCTTGTTCGTCAATGAAAGGATTAAATGACAGGATATTACTTTTTGCAAATACTGATCCGTATTTGCATATGCACCTAATTTGTTCTTGAAAATCTTGACGTCGAACTAATCTGCATACTTCATCACGGGTTTCTTTGAGCCCTCTTCCTGATGGAATAATTTCTCAATAATCGCCAGGTTCCCTTTTTAAACATCTTTTAATGAAGCGCCGACAGTAACATATGATGCAGAATAATCTGTTCACCTTAGATATCCTTTGTATTAGCTGTTCAAAGGGATTTAGTACTATGAAGCTTGTAGCTGAAAACACGGTTTCAATTCTGGACCTGTTAAATCTCACCCATAAACGGTTGTCGTGACCAGTTTTCAGTATCTAGTCTCAGCCAGTTCACCATAATGGGTGTTTTTTTAAGTCGTTTGGATGAACTCGTCTTTTGCGTGCAATCAGCAGGATTTTCTTTGGAACCTATATGTCTCCACTGTACTGGAATAGATTTTCCTTGAATTTTTGAACTTCTATTTGCCACGAAATTTTTGTATTTGTGAGGATTTCCCCGAATCCATGATAGCGTCACCTGCAGTGACTTCCATTAATATTTCCATTACCTTTTCCATTAATGTTGAGAGTAACATGGCTCCGCATAATTCGTGGTAATAACAATATCGTCTTAATTGGGGCTACCTTCGTCTTTGATGAAAGTAGAGCCACCCGGATTTTGCCATCTTGATTGATGTTTTTAGCATAGATAACTGCAGCATAATACATTTTGAAGTATCTTCCTCTGATGCTTGTGAATCTCCCACTGCACTGATAAGGTTGGAGGTATGCTCCGCAGAATTCTATCATCATTAATTTAGCCTCTATTGTAAGTGGTACTATCGAAAAGTTTTTCACTGTTGGACAGCAAGTTGCGTTTAGTCGAATTCTTGTTATTAGAAATTGGTAGTGAGATGCGAAATCCCAATTTGTCGGTTGCTGGATTCCAATTTAGCCCTAGGGTTTTATAATTGTGTCATAAAATTTGAACTATTTGAGAATATCAGAGTTTCGTATTTCTATAGGTATGTTCTCCATAAGAGAGAGATGGTTAGCGGCTTATTTTCGTATAGGTTGAATCCACCAGTTTTGAGTAATGCGATCAAATGGTTTTGAGAAACTGCGGCCTCATGTACTGTATTGTTTCCAGAAATGAGGTAGTCTAAGTAGAAGTCGTTTAGAACAACTTCTGATGCTACTGGATACACTAATAATTCATCTCTCGCTAACTGCTGCAAAGACCGCACAGCGGCATAAAAATGTCCAGCTTCTCTATTTCCTCCCTCGATCTCTTTCATATGTCCCTAACATTTCATATTCATCCATAAACTGGTGGTATTGTAATGCCAGTTCTAAATTTTTTGAAAGGCGTTTTTCGACTTGGAGTTGACGAGCAGTAGCTGTTTTCTTTGAAGAACCCAAAGATTTACATGACAATTGCTTGATGTTTCTTACTTTATACCTTCCATTGGCTTGGCGCTGGTATTTTTTGTTGTAAAAATCTTCGCATTCGATTTCTTGTTTGGTTAATTGCGTTTTATTGTCTACTTCTTCTAGGTCCCAAAACTGTTTTGAGCTGTTCGTCGATTTCTTTTGTCGTTGATACCATGCTCTAAATGATGGCTCTATTTATGTTTGGTGTTGTTATGCCGGTGATGATCCATCCTAACTTCGTTTGTTGAGTAATTGGTTCATTTGATGTACCTTTCAACAGAACTGCACCTAAGAGTATGTATATTGGAGTGGGTTCCTGTAAGGTTGGGTCTGCCCATATAAGATTTTTAGTATGGTTCCAACTGTCCGGTTGAACTATTTCTTCAGGCAGGTTCCTGGTTATAACTTTCAGAGCTTTAGTCTTTAGTTTAAAGTTTGATGAAAACCTTGGACTAATGATAAACTCTACTGTTGAGTGCGCTGTGCCTGCTTCTGTTGATCTCATGCCAACAATGTTTACTTGAATCGGCTTTTTTACCAGTATTAGTTTGTTAGGTACTTCTGCGGTGATGAATGTCTGCAAGCTTGCAATAAACTCTTCCAGTCCATTCATTAACCCTATCCATTAAACCCAATTAAGCACAATTTTGAATTATTCCAATAATTGAAACTCCGCACTTTCGAAATTATTAAATAAAGTGTAACGAATCAAGATTCGAGTCCAAATTAGGGTCAGTAAACCGACCCCATTGGGATCCGCACCCCGATGGCGTTATCAGAAGCTTCGGACCAGAGACTGAGCTGCGGTATTTGAGCCGGCTAGACTCAGGAGATGGGCGTGGGGATTGCTTAGCATAGTCCGAATTATAAACTAGGGCTATACTTTATTGTCTTTATATTTTTTTTTTTTTTTTCAATATTCAAAAAATAGACTCTCAAAAGTTATAACTTGATTTATCTGAATTAACCATCACCTCGTCATAAATCAATACAAAATTACAGACTGCTCTCACAAATAACAAATTAAAAACTGACCATCCGCATGGATAAGCATGCACTTATATCTCATAATAAAACTAACGGGATATTCCCATGAGAGAGGAAGAGAAAAAATACGATCATAATTCATAACATAAAAATGTTTTTTTTGTCTACCTCTCCCAATGGATATATTTAGTGTCAGGGGAGCGCAACCATTGTAACGAGAACCCCGGGGTGGCTCTATACAAAAATAAATAAAAATATATGCACAACGAGCAATTGGCGCAGTGGTTAAATCTGCGGTGTTTGGAACGGAAGGTACCGGGTTCGAATCCCAACGGGGTAGGATTGCAAAAGGGATTTTTCAGCACCTGATTACGCAATTTTTCAGCACCTGATTGGTGATGACGAGAGAGTGCAGAACCTATGAGCCGAACCACCATGGTCCATGTCAGTACAGGCTGACTGGAGCAATGCAATGTGCAGATGGATTTAAAAATCGAACCTGTATTCGTGCGTCCCCAATTTGGCTGGTGACGGCGTAAGGTAGAACGTTAGAAATTAACCGCGAAAGAGTTGGGAGGGCTTCGGCCCCAGAAAAGATTGATAAAAAATTGCATAGTTAGGCCACAAATTCAATCCACGCGCAAATTCAGTCCATGTCAGGTGAAAGCTTCGCTGCTTGTTCTCTAACCAACGAAAGTAAATAATACATTTTTTCTTCAATTGATAGAGCTTCATTGCAGTGCACAGTGTTACTGCACAGGCTTTAGAAAGCTGCTTACTGACACCGTAAAACAAATGAATTTTTATTGTGGGTAATTTCACATTGGCACTCCTCTTAGTATCGTCTTTACGTGTATTTATTTTAAGTTCGTTCTCTAGCTTCTTCTCCAAGTAGATGATGGCGGCCTCGAACTCCATTTCATCAAATAATGGTTTCTGGAGTATTCATCACCAATTTCTACTTCAGTAGAATTTGCTAAAATATCCTCGTGATTGCGACTAAAGGAGACCCATGCTTCTGTTAGCAGTTTTATTTTTATCTCACAGTATGTTTTATTGAGACAATTTTGCGCATCTTGTTTTAATATGCCGTTAAAATTATTTTTTAAAAATTTAGCTTTGGCAATTTGTAGGTGATACCGTGTTCCTGCAATTTAGTCTAGCTTTGGTAGTTTCGGTATTGCTGGTGGAACTTCCTCATCTCCACTATAAATAATGTAAAACGGGACATCTGGTTCTTTATGTTTAAACTGCTCTTTGGCTTGCTGCTGTACTTTCGCAGATTGTCCTATGGTCTTGTCTCTTCGTATACTTCTTCCACTTGATCATAATAACTGTGCACTCTATACTGGTGTTCGATGGGTAATTGTAAGGATTAAGGCATATATTGTGCAGAATTTCTCGAAGAGCAGTTGGAGGTTTGTGAGTCGTTCATCACAATATTTTGTTGTCTTCCTCTCTTTTCCATCCTTCTTGAAGTTCAATTTTATTTGACTAGAGAGCTTTCCAGTGTTCGTCTGCCCACAAAGCGCTTTCAATGTATCCATTTTGTGGTGTATTTTATGTGTGTAGAACTTAATGTCCTATTTCTCTAACGTCACGGTTGTTTGTTGGCTTCGAAGGACTAATATTCATTTACTGAGCAATAACTTGCAGGAGGACTTCCCAACATCGTGGTACTTTTCTAATCCTCTGGTTTCACTTCAGTATTTAAATATGCCTTCTGTTTAAATAATTCTGCTCAGATGTGCCTCCATGTTGAATCCGGTGCCTCCGGATTGACGCTTTAACAAAACGTTTCGATCACTTTATCAGTAACGATCGTAAAGGATGCAACATACAACGAAAATCAGACAATAGTAATACACGCGCATACAGCAAGATGCGCACCGATAATTCCCAAGTTAGAAAATTTCCAAACTGCTGGTATCATGCTAATTTTAGTAGGCGCCTTACTAAACTCAGCTAGTGAAGGCAGCCGTTTAATAACAATTAAAACAACACGTAAAACAACAATTTCTCATAGACTCTGGGGTCGAGATTTCCATTGTAACATCCACTCAGCGAGAAGAACTCACCACATCGAATTTAAAATTATACGCGGCCAACTCCACAGCCATTAAAATGTTTGGTACAAAGAATCTAACCTTTAACTTAAGGTTACGACGACTATTCATTTCACTACGGATTGTTAGTGGACGTAAAAAAAAAAAATTGGAACGATCGGTCAAATACCGGATGTAATAGCGTTACCATCCTACCAATTAACCGTCGTCAAGCTAAATAGAATCATCCCACGAATACAAAATCTAATACAGGGGTTAAACTTCAAGTTGACCCTATTCAAGCGTATCACCAGATACCAATCGACGAAGCAGATATCGAAAAAACAGCCATTTGTGCATCGTTCGGATTGTTTGAGTTTCCACGCATGACGTTCGGATTACGGAACGCGGCTCAAACGTTCCAACGGCTAATACATTCAATTTTTCGCGACACAAAGGTCATCTTCCTATACATCGATGACGTCTTAGTTGCATCCAAAGACCTAAAACAACACGTTCAACGACTCAACCTAAAGTGGAAGCAATAATAAACTTCACGCGACCAACAACAACCAAATACGTACAACGATTTTTAGGCATGATGAACTACTATCGCATTTTTCTTTCAAACGCAGCGAAAGAACAAGCCATACTATACGAGCTCATAAGAGACGGAAGATAATTTATGAAAATGTAACAATATTTTACAGTAGTATTATTGATGATTTCGAGAGCTTTTTATTAAAGTATCGCTCATTAAAATCAGACCACTATGAAGTGTTTTATGGTACAATTTATGCGAACTCATAATTTATCAAAATCAGGCAAGCGGTTAGCCTTCCTTAATTTTAAGGCACGAAAATGATAAAAATGTGCCAATATTTTACAATAGTAGTAATGATGATGTCAGTAGCTTTTTTTAAAGTATCGCTCATCAAAATCGGATGTTGCTCAAAATCGGTGTTTTATTGCACAATTTATGTGAATTCATAATTTAACAGAACCAGGCAAGGAGTTAGCCTTTCCTTATTTTAAAACACCAAAATGATTCATAAAAATGTGCCAATACTTTACAGTAGTATTTACATATTTTACAGTAGTATTTTTTATCAAAATTAGGCAAGGGGTTAGCCTGTGCTAATTTTTAGGCACGAAAATGATTTATGAAAATGTGCTTATATTTGCAGTAGTATTAATGAGGATGTCGAGAGCTTTTTATTAAGTTATCGTTCATAAAAATCGGACCACTATTTAGGCTCAATTTATGCGAATTCATAATTTAACAAAATCAGGCAACTTTTCCAACGAAAGTCCAACTTTTTTTTATATTCCAATTTTTTCAGTATTAAAGTCACAAGGAGGCCATAAAAGAATTCAGCACCTATAGGTAACAACTCATTGCGATGAGCCCTGAGACACAACATAATATTCACTTTTTGACTATTGAGCTTTTTTAGCTACGAAATCTACACGATAGTCTTCTTTGACTGAGTTATCTTAAACGCCGTCAAACTCCTTCAGTTAAACTACGCCACTGCAAAACTCTTGCACTAAATAACTTCGCCATCACAAACTTTTTATAGTTGTAACTGAAGGTTCAAAATTTGACCACGATACATTTGAAACGTTTTTAAAACAACAAACCACATAAATTCTAAAATGGCCGACACACAAGATAATACGTAGTATAATATTAAGCATCATATGTATATGTATATCATCCCATTTTTCAATTTTCTTTCGTTTTAACCATCAAAACCATTTTGTTTTTCTTCATATATTTTTTTTATTTACTTTACATATATTTTTGAAGGCTGTTACTTAATTTTACACTTTGGCGATTTTGCTTATTGGCTTCTTAAAAATGTATTTATAAATGTACTAATATGAAAATGCTGGTTGGTCGATTATTTATTTAATTTGGTATCAAGAAGAAAATCACATTAGAGAGCAAATAAATTTAATTTAATTATGTTACGAGGATTATGTTATGCAGTTTTCTCTGATTATAATTCATATAACAATTCAAGATGAAACAAGCCTAGAGAATTTGCTTAAAAATTTCTGGGAGCTGGAAGAAATTACCGCAGAAAGGTAATGGGGGCGAAGACAAATGTAAATCTAATGTACTATTCAAAAATTATACGATATACGATAGTTTTGAAAGATTCATGGTACAACTTCCAATCAAAGATTATATCCCGAAGATAGGCGATACACACTTGGCTGCAAAATGTTGGCTTCTTGCCATGCAGCGGAAGATGTCATATTATATTGTATTCGAACAAATGTATCAAGATTATCTAAGTGAGTACGAATCATTGGGGCTTATGGTCTTATTGTTGATTGCCGAAGAAAACGAAAAGTCATTTTCTTTGGTCGGAAAAACAATAAAGAGAAATTTTTATTTTGACAACTTTCTTACCGGTACCAAGAACAAACAAGACGCTAAACAATTAAAAAACTAAAAATTTAGTAACCCTTCAGATTTAGTAACCCGAGGTATTAAATCAAACAAACTATTTTCGAACGAACTATCGTGGAAAGGACCAAAATGGCTATACACCCAAGAAGACCCATGGCCTGAACAAGTTAAAATTAAGGATGTCGAAGCATGTGTGAACATGAGTGCAGTGGATATTGACTTCTTAGCAAAAACCAGGAAACAATGGCAATGCAAGCAATACGTGAATCTTCAAAAAAACATGCGTGTTACTGTCGGAGACGACAGTTTTAGTGCGACAAATGCCACTCATGTATTAGATGAAACGGCCGATATAAAATCAACGCTTTCTCTAATCATGGAAGGAATTAAAGCATTTAAACATACCTTGCTAATAAATTCGACTGAAGCTAATAAAAATTTCACTCTAATACAAGAACAAATTAATACGATAACCTTGGCATTTGATAAACTTAAAAATGTTGAAAAAATTCAGATTCAACTAATCAATCGCATAGCGTATCTTGAAAACCGTTATGATGACCTAAACCAACCAAGTAGAAATAATTCACTTGTTATTCATGGATTTAAAACAGTTTCATTGTTATCTGAACAAACAATAATTAATATATTCAATTAGGGTTTAAATGCATTTATTCAACCAGCCGAGCGATTATGCACAGATTTTAGTGGCAAAAATTATTGTTAAATAGTAATAATTTTTGCTAGAATAACGTGCGTCGCATTTAAAAAATTATTGTAGTAGGCGTATCGTTTCTTATTTCGCTGTGGCTTGTTTATAAACAAATTTGACGTTTATTATTTTAGTGTTGTGTTGTTTTGATTTCTGAATATTTTATACAAAAATTCTAAGTGAAAATAGTTTTAAATATTATATAGTTGTGGTAATTATATTTTTAAATAATTAAAGTGAGAAATAAAATTATATTTTATTTCACCGATCACAATAAACCACAGCGACAATAAAATAAAAATTAGAAATAAAATTTAGAACAAAAGCAAATAATAAAATTCAAATTTTATTTTTTGTAACGTATTTTTTATCTATACCTAGATATACTTCTAAAATTTTTTATACTTTTGACATTTTTTTGATGGTTGGTTACATACACGAAAAAAATAGTATAGCAGTTTTGGTTGCACACAGTTTTCTATAAAAAAAAAATTATTTTGTTTAACAATAATTTTTGCCACTAAAATCTGTATATAATCCCTCGGCTGGAGAAATTATCATTTGTCAACAAGTAAAAGCCAAATCCGATACAAAGTTACCACCATTGCTGATTAAGTTCAACAAAAGAGTTATTATCGATAGAATTCAAAAAGCAAAATCAAGCAATTTTAAAAAACTAAAGCAGTTAAACGATTTTTATCAATGATGATCTCACAATTTTTCGCCGCTCATTACTCTTTCAAGCAAAAGTAGTAAAGAAATCAAAGAATTTCAAGTTTTTATGGACCCGGAATAGAATTATCATGTTGAGCAAAGATCATGGGGAACCGATTGTTTTTGTTAGATCAAAGGAAGATTTGGAAAAAATTATTTAACCTAAAAAAACACGACATCTTTTAACCTAAATAATATCCCTTTGATCTTGAAAAGCAATCGTACTCCTCAAACATATCATAATATATGTCATAATTTTAATAACAGTTCTCATTTTTTAGAATCTAAATAAAGGGTGGTTAAATTTTAAGGGCTGATGTTGAATGTGAACCACACCTAAACGTCAAGTTTTTTCTGCATTTCATTTGACATTTCTCAATTTCAGTCTAACTCAATTTCAACCATGGAAAGATACATAATCGAGCAACGCGTTAAAGTTATTCAGGCTTATTATAAAAATGGGCGCTCAAATCAAAATGCATATCGTGCACTTCGTGATTTTTTCGGTCTATTTAATCGTCCAAATGTGCGTACAATCGGAAAAATCGTGCAAAAATTTGAGTAAACCGGATCTGTAGGAGTTTTTAAAACACCAGTGCATGCTAGTACAGCTCGTACTGCAGAAAACATTGCTGCTGTGCGCGATAGTGTTACTGTGAATGGTAATGATAGTGTTACTGTGGGCGATATGTGGTTTCAATAGGACGGTGCCATTTGCCACACAGCTAACGAAACAATGGCTCTTTTGCGCGACAAATTCAATGGTCGTGTTATCTCACGTGGTGGCGATGTCAATTGGCCGCCAAGATCATGTGACTTGACACCGTTAGACTTCTTTCTTTAGGGTTATTTGAAAGAAAAGGTGTACGTCAATAAGCCAGCAACAATTCAAGAGCTAAAGGATAAGATAATTCGGCACATTAACGGCATAAAACCTCAATTATGTCTAAGCGTCATCGAAAATTTGGACCATCGGATGGAGGTGTGCCGCCGAGGTCGCGGCGGCCATTTGGCCAATATTTTGTTCCATACATAATTGAACCATACCATATTATCATAATAAAAAGAATTGACAATAATTTGTGTTTTATTCAAAATCAACATCGGCCCTTGAAATCTAACCACCCTATACATCATCCTACAAAACATCAGATCACTGCGTTCAAATTTTGATCAATTCATAACATATCTTCAAAACTTTGAGGTCAAGCCCTTATTGTGTTTTCTCACCGAGATATGGATCAACTCAAACGAAACGGGAAATTATAATATTGGAAACTATAATTTTTATGCAAATTGCAATGGCAAAAATCGTTCAACGGGCATAGCAGTGTATATCGATGAATCAGTAAACGTGAATAGTATAGCTTGTTACAATTTAAGTACAGCTGATTGCTTATTGGTGAATATTGTGGTTGATGATATTTCGATTTCTTTTTTGTGTGCACAGTAAAAAAAAATTACGAAAATACAATGCTACTTCTATTGTATATAAGTCCAACGTAATTTTCCATTACATTTTAATACAAGAAAATAATTAAATTTTTTTAATGGAAGTTGTATTAAAAACTGTCAATTTTGGGTTATTAGATTTCAATACAGACACCATTAAATTTTTTTAAAACAAGTTCCATTAAAATTTATGTTTTTTGTTTCTATTAATTTTCAATAGTGCCACCATTTTATTAATATAATGGACAGAGCCATTATATTCTAATGTAGCCTCTATTTAAAAGTAATAATAGAATGTGCATTAAAAAAAGCCAATTTTTCAAATATTGCATTTTAATAAAACTGGTTTTTAGTTTTAAAGCACCCACTATTTAAATGTAATCATTATGCATTTTGACTAAAAATCAAAATCCATTAAATTTTATTTACTGATAAACTTTAACAGATTTTGACTTTAAGTCAAAATGCATATTGATTACATTTAAATAGTGGCTTTTTTAAAACTAAAAACCAGTTTTATTAAAAAGCAATACTAGAAAAATTAGCTCTTTTTAATGCACATTCCAATATTACTTTTAAAAAGAGGCTACATTGGAATTCGCCCGCCATTTAGTTTGGTCTTTATATATATGATCACTGGTATATTTTATAAATAAATAATAACACAACAAATAAAACAAAAGACATAATTGTTTATCATACATTTTTTATTTCAATACTTATATTACAGATATTTAAGTGGTATACATATTTGGTTAAAACTTAAAATTATGTACAAGCAATTTGAATAAACAAATTCAGCTTGTATCGTTTTTACATAATAACTTAATTAATAAACTTATGAGCTAGAATAAGAGTACCTTTGGAGTCCTCAAAATGAAATGTCATAAACATATATAACCAAATCTTTTGCAGCTAAAATATTTGAAATAGTTTGAAAGAAACTTAAGTTAGTGAGTTAGAACTAATAACAAAATATTAGTCGTCTATGACACTTCAATGACACATTTACTGTCAGTATTTTTTACTGTGAAACCAGAAGGAGAAAAAAAATGCTAAACTACTCAGAGTGACAAAGGTAATCGTTTTTGGTTTTTGTTCTATTTTGTATTTTTTATTACAACAAAAAAAAAAAAAATATTTTCCTTTGTTTCTCTAATGTAAACAAGATGCTGACTACTATAAAATTTTTAATACTAATTCTATTTAGTAAATACGCCAATGAAATCACTAGAAAACTGTCATATGACATGAGTATATTAAAAACTAATACTTCTACTATTACATATTAAAAATTATATAACCTACAAATAACGTGCAACTTACCAGCAATTACGAAGTCTTCATACCTAAAGTTACTGCACTATATTACGTTTTATTTTAACAAACACACATTCTGATTTATTTAAATCGACAAAAAAAATTATTTAAAAAACAAAAAATTATGATTAAATAAAACCAATTATATTTTATCAAAATTTTATCACAAATCTAATTACTATCTTATTACTTTTTTCTTGAAAACAATTAAAAATCGCATATTATTTTAAAATCGATCCGCACTTAACGGTACACAAATAAAAATGAAATATTCAGGATAAGTCGAGAGTATAAAAATTACCGATCGAGAATCGATTGTATATGTATTATAATTTTTAATGATTGTTGTATTATAAAAACTTTCGATGAGAGTAAAATTGAGCGAAAATAATGTATTTACCGCTGCAGTCATTTTTATCACAAATGTTAAATATAATAATATTATTTTTTAATGGTATTGTATTAAACAATTTTTTAGCGGTGGTGTGCATTAAATTATAATAGAATATTGTATTGTATAAAATTTAATACAAAGCTTCTATTGCATTTAAATAGAAGATTTTTAACTGTGTGTGTATAGATTTCAGTTTATAAAACAAGTAGACAGGTTTCTTGCTGAATTTAAAATTTTATTAAACTCATTTGTGGCTAAAAACTTAGTTGTGTTAAGCGACTTTAACATTAATCTTCTCGATACCAATAATACTATCAATGAATCCCTTTTGCTAATGTCGTCCAACGGTCTCGCGTCTCTTATTAATTCCCCCACTAGAATTATGGGCATGCAAAGATCTTGCATCGACCACATATTTTTTAGATCGGATCCGTCAGCAAATTTAATTACGTCAACGACTAATAGTAAAGTAATGTGTGATCATAATTTATTATCCTTAAAAATAACCTGTAATCGTTTTGTGAAGGATCGTCATACTAAATCCAAATCTAACTTCACTAGTGATTATAAGCGTCTTTTGGACAACGTATCTCGGAATAGCGTCTATACTGTTATGGATCCGAACACTGCCTATGAATCCTTCAGTTTAAGTCTTGATGAAATTATAAGTCAGAGTAGTAGACCTAATTCATGGATGACTAATTCACTTTTAAAATTTGTAAAAACTAAACAAACAGTGGGTAAGATAGTATCAAAATATCCAACAAATGCTAAATTGAATAAATATTTTGGTCAATTAGAAAAAAAATTTAAAAGAATGGTTAATGAAGCAAAAATCAATTACTTTAACCCTTTGACTCACGTAAAATATCTGCCGCAGTATTTTTTAAAGTGAGATGATTTTTTAATGTTTTTCGAGGTGAAGAACTCATTTTTCGAGGTTTCAGATTTGTGTGAGCTTTAGTTTTGGGATTAGCTTCAGTGCACAATTGATGACTAAAGTTTAAAAGAGTTATGATTTTTATCATTTTCTTTATTAATAATAATATGTAAAATAAAAAATAAAATAAATATTTCATTAGTCGTTAAATTTAATTATATATTAACAAATAAACTAATACTTCAATTATCATATAAGTATCGGATAAAATTTATTCCGAAAAATAATTCATCTTTTCATTTTAAACTAAAACCACAGAGTATGATTACCCAGAGACACATCTTTCCTACGTCTCTGAGGTATAACAAATAAAATAATGAAATTTTTCGAATTTTATTCAAAGTATCAGCACGAAACGGGGTAACAATATATACAAAATTATCTTGATCTCTTTCGCTCATATGATTGTTATTAAAATTTATTTTCATGCAAATATCATTCAGCTTTTCTCACTCTTTATTATATCGTAACCATATGTACCATGAAACGAAATATATATTATTGATACATTTAAATGAACATTGTTGTTGCTTTTGTATAAACATACTTGCTATACATATAAATATTATATATATGTGTATGTGAGTGAGTCTACATCGATCTTGTATCGATCGAAAAAGGAATATGAAACAAAAAGAGGCATAAATAATGGTGTTTTTCCACGATGAAACATATTTTTTCTGCAGCCAAACATTAAAATCTGCAGCAAAACCAAAACAGGAAAGATAGTGATAAATTACACTTGAGTGACGAAGACAACAGTTTTTTTTTTTGTTTTTTTTATAGCTAAATTTATAAATTTTCACAAATTTATGTACACATCTCCAAAATAAATTGTGTTATTTATTTTTTTTTATGAGATTGTCCTATTTTAATGATTATTTATTTTTAAATATTAAAAAATGATCCGATAATATTTTATAATTTTTTTTAAATCTATTACGACACTATTATCAAAATATTTCAATAATATAAAAATTTTATTTAATTTGTTAACCTCAAAATTTTAGTTGTTAGCACACTGAAAATAAAAATAAAATGAATTTAGCTATAAAAAAAATAAACAAAAATTTTATGTGTGTGTGCGAGAAATATTTTCTCATCCAAACACAATTTTTATGTGCATGTATTGTTTTGCAGCAATTTTCAACCATAAAAAGTATTCCAATTTTATATTTTTTCGTTTTGCTGCCATAATTATGGCAACAGAACGAAAAAAATACAAAATAATTTTGTATGCACAGCGTGCAGCAAAAGTTGTCCGTCTCACTCGTACAAAAGTTAAATTTATATTTTTATCTCACGTTTTTCGTGCATATAAAATATGTTTCATCGTGGAAAATACTCTTTAAACACCGACTGCATACAAGGTGTATTAAAATAATCATATGAATTAAAATACAGATAAATAGGTAAAGAAAGTACTACATTTCTAAAATTAGCATGCAACTGTTGTAATAAATTGTGTGAAAATATTTATTCTGGATATGTGAGAAGGTGTATGTTTATTATTGTTTATTGTCACCAAAGCAATATATTTCTGGCGTCCTTTATCATACTTACGTTTTAAAATTCATATTAATAAAATTTAATTAAACTTTACTTTGCACTTAAAAGAATAGCTGAGTACAAAATTCAACTCTTGCATTTAAAATTATTTGTATAAATTTTTTAATCAAGGACGCTAAAAAATTAACAAAATAATTTTGGTAAAAAAAATTATTTTCTAATTCTAAAAAAACTGCGAGTACAAAGACATACCAAATAAATTCTTTTAATTACTTGTAGAATTAAATATACTATTATTATTAATTTTGAATTAACATATTGTTTTATGTTTAAAACCGTTTAAAATATTATAATTAAAAATTAATAAAACGATGGTTTAAAGTATTAAAAAATTAACTTATTGACTTATTACATCAAATAACTTTTAAGTTATCACCATCGATAATTCTACATATTGTTTATTGTCACCGTAAGCAATTTTTGCGAAGCAAAACTAGCAAACAAAAATTTATTAACAGCTTAATGTGACCAAAGCAAGGATCAGTTTCATTGTTTGGTAAGAATGATGGAAATTCGGATTTTAGTGTTACCAAACTAAAATTGGTCTTCATCACAAATATTATTTATGTGGCTGTGTTGACTAAAAAAATTTTCAAAAATGTTCACTAAAAATTGAGAAACTGCAAACATTTCGTCTGATGGAGCCTTTAAAGATCCAAAATTGGAATTTTTATCTTTTTTATAGTTTTTTTCATTAATAAATATGTCGTGTCCAGTAATATGTTCATCCGATTTTAATAACTTTTTTGTGCATCGATCGCACTCAATTTTTTTATAGACACAGTAGCCAGCGTAATAAGCAATAGCATTTATTGTTAACCTACCAAATTCTGGTAAATTTGGCAACATTTCAATTGAATGTGAAGCATCTTTTTCTTCCGGGGCTTGATGTTTCAAACTATCATTGTAGTCGTCCTTAAATTGTTTCCAGTTCAGCTTTAAGTTTTCGGAATCATCTGGTAAACAATTAGAATGCAACGAATTAAATAAAATTTTCATTACTACAATATTCGCGTAGTGCACCCCAATTTCGTGACTCGATGGTGCAAAATTATATCCGCCTTTACCTCTTAATGCAGAAAAGAAATTTTCTAAGCCGTCTTGTTTACATTTACCTGTCAATATAAAATCAACAGAAAATGTAGAGTTTACATATTGCATCAATGCTAATTGAGCTGATATAGTTAACTGAAAGCCCTTTATAAACTTAAAATAATTTTGACTTGAAGATAATATTTTTAAATTTTTCAGAAATTCTAAACTTTGTTCAAGATAAGTGTAAATCTTATTATTTACTTTGAGAGGCTGTTCAAACGGCTTATTTGAAGAAAAGTTGCGAGAGTTAAGGCAATCAAATATACGATCAAAACGCTCGATAATATTTGCCGTAGGTATGGCATGATCCAAATAGTTTTCAAAAATTTCAGCTGAAGTTTTCAAAGTAGTGCGTATAGCACAAGTAACAGTGTTACTTAGTATTTGGGCGGCCAGTTTTACACTCATTTTTTGGAAACTATTCGGATCCATATGATTTTTGGTTATTTTATGTAACATTTTAACCTTTTGATTTTTTTCCTTTTCATATATCTTTTTAACGACGTTAAAGTCCGAGGTACCGTAGTCAGAATGTTGTAACTGATGTTTTATAATTGCATTTCTTGCCGATTTAAGGAGATGTGGTGGCTCATATTGCACGAAAATTGGTTTATTGTTAACAATAATGTATGATTTTTCCGGTGTAACACCCAAATGTTTATAAATAGCAACGTACGTTGGAGCCTGATCGCAAGTTATCATTACTACTTCTAAGTTTAGAATTTCACTGCACAATTTAATATTATTAAAAATAAGTTCCGATAGCTCGACAACACTGATGTAATTATTGATAAGAGTATAATTTAGCACATGCTTCGTATGCTACGTAGCATAAAAAAAATTGCTGAAGTGGCTAACTGATTCGACCTGTTATCACCATTATCACAATAACCTTCAACTTTATTAGTTAGAGGATTTACTATTAAATCTTTTCGAATGGCAATTTCATCAAAAGATAAAACACATATCCGCGTTGTTGTTGGCATATTTGAAAACAAATATTTTAGCTGATTTAATAAAATATAGTTTGTTCCGGGTGAAATAAATTTGATTGGAGACCATGAATATATAGATGAAATTGAGAAACATTTTGAAATTGAGAAGTTTACAAACATTTTTTGTATGCTCGTTTGCCGATTTTATTTGATCAATCATTTCATCCACGTTAATATTTTTAATTTGTTCGTACTTGTTACTTAAATTATTAAATTTTCTTTGCAGATTGATAAATTTTGATCTGATTTGTTTGATTTTTAATTTCGTTTGCATTAATTTTTGTTTGTTTAGAAAACTATGTTTTTTATTTAGCTTACACTTACGACATATATATTCACTCTCATTTTTAATTTCACAGTGGCCACAGTTTATTTGGTTTATTACATTTAAGAATTTCACACCCTCATCCAAAGGATCAGTTTGTGTGATTTGAGTTGTAAATTGACATAAATTACCAATTGATAAATTATCAATAATATCAATGTCAATTCTTTCTTGAACTGGTGTTTGTATATTTTGAGATACTTGAACAATATCACAATTTGCAGTTAAATTGAATAATGGTCAATCGAAGTCATCCAAACCAAATTTCTATTTGGATCGGTTGGAAAGCTAAAAAATTGCGATGTGGACTTCGACGATGATTCTTTACAACAGGGCACCGCACACGAATTTATTCTTTTTGCAGATGACATATTTGACTAAATAGATTTATTATTATGTTCGTATATTTTTGGATTTAAAAATGTAAGAAAAAAACTTCCAAAATATGAATATTACAAATGTGCATAATTTTGTATTATTATTTTGACTCGTTCCAAAACCAACACTATTGTATATTATACAAGCCATGAAGTTTGGCTAAGTAAAACATATTATGACTACTATTTGGTGTATGTGTTAGTGAATTTGACTACAGTAAAAATCGAAACAAAAAATTATATTTCGCACTGACCATACTCCTCTAAATTCAAAGTACATAACATTTCTACAAAAAAAAACGAAACAAAAATTATATTTTGCGACTGTCCACTCTGCTCTAAATTATTAGTATATAGTATAGTATATAATGAAGTAAATAATAATAACAATACTTCTCTCTCTCGTTAAATAATAAATTTCTTTTTTGCTTTGTCATAAAGAGCGCAACATACTATTGTTCCATCATTCGTATTCATTTTTTATTTACATCAAAGCATATAATAAAAGTATATACAAATTATACTACGTCACAACACTAATACTTAGGTATAGTAGTCACTTTTTGGCATGAGTATCGCAACTTCATGGCTTGTATATACATTTGTGTTGGTTTTGCTCGTTCTATGAAGATTGAAAGTATGTATGTAATGTAATTAGGTATTGGTATTGTGTAACTATTTGGTAACAATAAATTGACAATAAACAATAATAAACATACACCTTCTCACATATCCAGAATAAATATTTTCACACAATTTATTACAACAGGTTGCATGTTAATTTTAGAAATGTAGTACTTTCTTTACCTATTTATCTGTATTTTAATTCATATGATAATTTTAATACACCTTGTATGCAGTCGGTGTTTTATTTACGCCTCTTTTTGTTTCATATTCCTTTTTCGATCGATACAAGATCGATGTAGACCAAAACCCTCTTTACTACAAGCCGTATTGTTTGCATACTCATGCTCTACAAAAAGATATACTTTGATTGTATTGTAAGTAAAATATCGTGTCGAGATATGATAGCGCAAAAACGTCTCTATAGAAAGACCAACTATTCAAAAATTTAAAGAGACAAAGCGCCTCTTTGATGTAGTATTGATTGTGTACAGATATAGCGTAAAACAAAAACAAAAAAATATTTTTACTAACACTAATATAGTTAGTTGTTTTATGTTAGTTTTGCTTTGTTATTTGTTCTAGTACCAATACTACTTTATTGAGGCGGATAAATAGTTGTATTAGTGTACGAAAAAATGAGTTGGTCTTTCTATATAGAGACGTTTTTGGATAGCGAATATTGTGTAAAAGGAATAAACAACTAAATTAAATAATGCGCATGCGTTTACAATTTTTTTATTTTTTTTTTACATGAAATGTTGATAGTTACTAATACATCTAAAGTATATATTTTCACTAATACATTTTAAAAATACAGGATAATATGTGTCAACGAAAGTTACAAGACGGCTTGTATGAAAGAGGGTTTTGATGTAGACTCACTCACATACACATATATATAATATTTATATGTATAGCAAGTATGTTTATACAAAAGCAACAACAATGTTCATTTAAATTTATCAATAATATATATTTCGTTTCATGGTACATATGGTTACGATATAATAAAGAGTGAGATGAGCTGAATTTTAATAACAATCATATGAGCGAAAGAGATCAAGATAATTTTGTATATATTGTTACCCCGTTTCGTGCTGATACTTTGAATAAAATTCGAAAAATTTCATTATTTTATTTGTTATACCTCAGAGACGTAGGAAAGATGTGTCTCTGGGTAATCATACTCTGTGCTAAAACTAAATACATTTAGAGTTTTATATAAGAAAAAATAATATCACATTTTCTAGCATTATTTATCACAAAATAATAATATGTGAATATCAGTTACTGCTTTTGTTAAAGCATAGGTGAACTTTACATTTAACACACTTGATTCGGGACCTACCAGTGCATCCTTCATATTTACATCATGAGGCGAAATCACTGTTATGATGAGTAGGCAAGTGATCTACCCTATCACGACGAATATCCACCGTTGGGCGACTGTCTACTGAACTTCGAAATTCCACTGTTTCGAGTGGCACTCTAGAGTACCTGTCATGCGATATTAATGTTTAACAGACTTTGAGCAAGTTCTAACTTGAAGTTCATTAAACTCATGATTTCCTTTGATTTAATCTGTATTAAATGGTTTTTATACTCTAGATCAATAAAATGGGCAAAAATTCGTAACGTCCATTTTTTTGATTTTATCATAATTCTATAATAACTGAGGTATTGGTCGAGAAGGTCAACACGTCCCTTTCCAAAGTTATATTTGGCGACAATTTCGGGTTGCATAATTTCGACGTATTTCTTGTGTTTTTTATCCCATCGATTTATTGCTTTCTGGGTCCCGACCGCAACAAAATTTGATGCTAAGTGAATGGCTTTATTATCTTGCCATTTAACAATGGCTATAGTTCCATCCCTGCTGCATATTTGCTCTGATGTTTCACGACCTTTCATCTGCATCTGCTTGTCCGATTAGAAACTAGGGTGGTTGAAACGGTTTATTTGAATAGTTTCCGCAGCATTTATATTTCTTTTAGTTAAGATTTCAAAAAGCTGATATGAGCTAAAGAAGTTGTCGAAAAACAACTGGTGTCCTTCCTGTAATCGATTTTTCGTAAAGTGA
This sequence comes from Tipula confusa, assembly GCA_963556175.1. Lineage (NCBI taxonomy): Eukaryota > Metazoa > Arthropoda > Insecta > Diptera > Tipulidae > Tipula > Tipula confusa. The sequence goes on from OY744478.1 coordinate 3,158,703, forward strand.
ATAACAATTCTAGGTCCTAAACCATATGCTGCCCGGTCGTAAAATTATATTTAAGTATTCTTACATTGATACAGGACAATCGTAGGGATATCCACTTTTACCGCATAGAAGGAAATTTTTGACTCCCCAAGGACAGGGCTTTCCCTTCATGTACTGTTTAATATATAAACGCCCTTTAAATGGTATCATTTGTTCGTCAAAACTAACAACTTCCTCCACCGGCATTTCAATAAGCGGCCTCATTTTGTAAAATGTATCATTACAATTTTTTGGGATGCCATTATTTTCAATAACATGAAAATTATTTCTCAATTGAGAAAATCGATTCATTGGCATTGCTTTTGATATGGAATTAATTTCTAAATGTTGACTCTAATATAATCATAATTGAGGTAATCGCAAGACACCCATTTGAATATGAAGGCTCACAAATTTAACCATTTCTTCGACATTAGTGGCCTTGAATGATGTACCTTGTTGTAAGGCATAGATATTTGTAGAATTAGCCATTTGTTCGAATAGCTCGATTGGTAAGTACTTCAGAAAAATTTCGTATGGAGTGTGGTTTGCAATTGTGTCACTCTGGCCAAATGTCTCCATTGTATATTTTTATTCGGTGTACAGATGAATTCAGTAGTGTCCACAGTTGGGCGTGTAAATTACAAAATGTAATTTACTGGGTTTTTTACATGTAAAATGTAAACGATTATTTTATACATACTGTAAAATATAAATCAACTTTTTCATTACAATTATCGCCATCTGTTACCAAATCTCTTAATTAAAGAAAAATTGACTATATACTACAGTGTAGTGTATTTGTGTTTATTTATTGTGATATTTGTACATATGTATAAATGTAAAATAAAGTGCAACTTTCCTATGATAAGAAATATTTTGACAATTAAATCTTGACACCTGCTATCAATAAATGTAATTTGATGAACGCTTCGTTTTTCGTGAGAGGAGTTAGCATATGGAATTCCTTGAATGGTAACTGCTGGGTTTCAAAAAGAATATTTTTCCCAAATTCAATTATTAATGTATTAATCAATTTATCTAGTATTAATTCTATGGTAAGGTTAGTATAATGGTATTGCTGCAAACTTAGGTTATGAAAAATTATTAATTGTAATTAGAGTAAGAAAAATTAAATTGAATTAATAAAATTCACTACAGTTCCACGCTTAAATTCGATAATCATATTCGCTACCTCTTTACTACACTGGACATCAAAGGCATAATGCATAGGCATTTTATCGAATGGATAGAATAGGGCTAGTAATTTCAGGCATACGTTTATTTGATTAGGGTGAGACGGGTAGTGATAATTTGGTTGATTCTGTCCTGTTTGAAATTAATAAAGATTTAAATTTAAAAGCCAGTCAAACGAGTATAGATTCACTTCATTCATTTCACTGCAGAGAATTATTTTATTTATGATTAAACGTCAAATTGCAATTAGTTTTCCGCTACATATCGAGAGAAATATGCACTCTGAAAAATATTTTATTTTAGTTTATTCAAATGTAGCTAGATGGCACTATGTCACTTGTTGTTTATTTTGTCGAATATAAGAACTAGTTAAAGACGTAAACAGATGGCATTGTAGAAGGATAGGTGATTTTTATAGTCTCAATGTAGATAACTAAAAGTTGAAAATAATTATGATTAACCATTTAAATAAAATGTTTAATTGGATTTTCTAATGCAAGTTATTCTTATAAACAAATGTTTGTATCATTTATTCAATATTTTAAATTATTTCTGGACGGATTATCGTTTTTTAAATATAATTTACATATTTTTGTAATTTACACATTTTTTTTGTAATTTACGTTATTTACATGTAAAATGGAGAAAACGCTTTTTACATGTAAAACGCCCAACCCTGGGCGTAGATGATTTGATAGATTTGTGTAGATCACAAATTGTATATCGATAAATATATCGATATACAATTGTATATCGCTTGTTTTGTCGCGTTATTTTTAATTTATTATAATGTTTAATTTATATACATTTTATTTTGTTCACTATTTCCAATACAATATTATTATAATTTATTTAATTTCCAATTACAATATTATTATAATTTATTTTTAATTCACTATTCAACTTAACAATATTGTTATTATTTAGAATTTTAGTTTTTTGTTTTTTTTTTCACCACCAATCGTTTCGCACTCGCTTGCTTCTACTGACTAACAATTTTATTCTCTTATACCCCACAAGACCGATATTCTTGATTGTCCCGTTTTTTATTGCCATAGCCAACGAGTGCAACAGAAAAACGGGTGATGCATTTTCTTCTGATTTTCATATTGACCAAACGCATATCAATATGAATGTGCACCAATTATGAAGAGTCACCCTGTTTGACTTTCATTTGTCCGCTGCACACAATACGGGATTATGTTTTGTTGTTGAAGGCGCTTTTATGGTTGTGTTCATTCGTTCGTTCGTTCATTCGGTAATATTATTTTGATGATTTTATGGTTGATGAAAATTTACGGAACGATTTTAATACCACCTATCGATTAAAAATCTAAGCATTTGACATTTTCTTGATAGATTTATCAAACTTATTTTGTCTGTAAAGAAAACTATACCTATTTCAATTTTATTTTATGTAAAATTGGTTTTAAACAACGATTTACTATTTAATTTATATACGTTTACCACGGAACTTTAACAATACTAATCAAATTATTGCTACTGTCAAAATTTGTTTGTATATAGTATTGCTTTCCTTTTTAAATTATATAATTTTCTCTTTTACTCCATAATCGTTCGAACGAAAAGTTAAAAGTTGGTCATCTTAATGAAAAAAATACGGAACGAAAATAAGGGGAAAATAAGGGAATGTGATTGGTTAAAAAAAAGTACGGAACGAATTACCGAACGAATAAACACAACCATAAAAGCGCCTTGAAAGATGAGTGGAGACACAAAACATATTTATTCTGAATATAGATGGCAATGTAGTCACTAAGATTGAATGATTTTGTTGCATGGCACAATTGCAATAATATTTATTGTCATCTAAGTCAATTGAAGTGAAAGTGTTGTGCGGTGTTGAATTATTTAAATGTGAATAATTCTGACCGCTAGGAATTTAGTTAAAAATTAATTGTCATCTCATCAGGCCATGGCGGCCGAGTGCTATAAGTAATAGCTACTTTACGCTCTATATATATTTATGTATAGTGTACATGTAGCGTTAGCGAATTATATGGATTTGCACGAAATATCTGAATAATTTCAATTGTGTGTGTAGCGATGGTCGCTACAGATGTTTTCTACAACTGGTTCTACCAAGTAGTCGCATAGCTCAACGTACCCATCACCAATTGGATCAGTTTTGGTTTGATAATCAATTTCTTCCATTACTATATTAAACAAGTCATGTTTTTTTTGTAAGTTTTTATGAGCAACGACGTTCACTTCATCTTCTTCAGCTTCATTTTCTGGATCAGATAATTCGATATCTGAATTTTCCGGCATAATTATATCTGCCGCCTCTTGCACAGTGTAATTTGGTTTTCTTTCCATTGCCAATCTATCATAATATTTAAACTCTCAACAATACTAGTACACAATTGTAGACATGTCATCAATTGTGTACTTGACTATAAACAGAACATTGATTGATTGATTGATTGATTGATTGATTGATTGATTAGAATGTACGGCCAAGGACTAACCAGGAACTCCCGGAATGCCGGGCACCACCGTACACCCGTGTTACATATAACAAAACCGAAGGAACGGAAGGTATGTTAGTTGTGACAGACTCGACCCGGTTGCAGACACCTAAGCGATCGATAGTTAGTGTTCTTTTTTTGTAGTGTAAGGAAAGGAAGGGCATGTTAGTAATGACAGATTTGACCCGGTTTTCCGGAAGCCAATATTCAACTAATGTTAGCACAATTCAACTAATGTTAGCACAATTTTGATGCTCTGCATTATTTCATCAACTGCAGTGTGCCCCCATTCAGGTGTATCAGCAAACGTTTCCTAAAAGCAAAATCTATTAATGAAATAACCGCTCTTAGCCGTAGGCTGTAATAAATTGAATTAGTTTTCATCTGAAATGATAAATTAATTAATTTGTAATATAATAAACTAATAATATCATAATATAATTTCTGCAAGCCGTAGACTGTAATAAACTGGATTAGTTTTCACTGAAAATACAAATATATTAATTTGTCTCATAATAATAATATATTAATGTAATATAAATATATAAATACCTAAATACATAAATACATAAATATATAAATATATAAATATATAAATATATAAATACATAAATATATAAATACATAATAGCAATTACACAATGTACCTGCATCAAAATCCCGTTCACATTTACCCTAAAACCAAAAACACTACAAATCGAATCCCTATAAAACAATTAAACAATTGAATTCGATCGAATCCACCGTTTCTCAGCAATTACACAATGCACCTGCATCAAAATCCCGTTCACATTTACCCCAAAACCAAAAACACTACAAATCGAATCCCATTAAAACAATTAAACAATTGAATTCGATCGAATCCACCGTTTCTCAGCAATTACACAATGCACTTGCATTAAAATCCCGTTCACATTTACCCCAAAACCAAAAACACTACAAATCGAACCTTACTAAAATAATTAAACAACCGAACTCGATCGAAACCACCGTTTTATAGCAATCACACAATGTGCTTGCATTAAAATCCTGTTTATATTTACTTTAAAACCAAAAACACTACAAATCGAATTATATTAAAATAATTAAACAATTGAATTCGATCGAATCCACCGTTTTTTAGCAATTACACAATGTACCTGCATTAAAATCCTGTTTATATTTACTTTAAAACCAAAAACACTACAAATCGAATTTTATTAAAATAATAAAACAATTGAATTCGATCGAATCCATCGTTTTTTAGCAATTACACAATGTACTTGCATTAAAATCCGGTTTATATTTACTTTAAAACCAAAAACACTACAAATCGAATCCCATTAAAACAATTAAACAATTGAATTCGATCGAATCCACCGTTTTTTAGCAATTACACAATGTACTTGCATTAAAATCCGGTTTATATTTACTTCAAAACCAAAAACACTACAAATCGAATTTTATTAAAATAATTAAACAATTGAATTCGATCGAATCCACCGTTGTTTAGCAATCACACAATGTACTTGCATTAAAATCCGGTTTATATTTACTTTAAAACCAAAAACACTACAAATCGAATTTTATTAAAATAATTAAACAATTGAATTCGATCGAATCCACCGTTTTTTAGCAATTACACAATGTACTTGCATTAAAATCCGGTTTATATTTACTTTAAAACCAAAAACACTACAAATCGAATTTTATTAAAATAATTAAACAATTGAATTCGATCGAATCCACCGTTGTTTTTAATGCACTTGCATTAAAATCCTGTTTATATTTGCTTTAAAACCAAAAACACTACAAATCGAATTTTATTAAAATAATTAAACAATTGAATTCGATCGAATCCACCGTTTTTTAGCAATTACACAATGTACTTGCATTAAAATCCGATTTATATTTACTTTAAAACCAAAAACACTACAAATCGAATTTTATTAAAATAATTAAACAACTGAATTCGATCGAATCCACCGTTTTTTAGCAATTACACAATGTACTTGCAATAAAATCCGGTTTATATTTACTTTAAAACCAAAAACACTACAAATCGAATTTTATTAAAATAATTAAACAATTGAATTCGATCGAATCCACCGTTTTTTAGCAATTACACAATGTACTTGCATTAAAACCCGGTTTATATTTACTTTAAAACCAAAAACACTACAATTCGAATTTTATTAAAATAATTAAACAATTGAATTCGATCGAATCCCTTGACTATAAACAGAACATGTACACAATTGACAACACCTTTTTTAAATGATTATAAAATACCTTTTTAATGATTAATAATACAAATCTTAAATATTATTATTAAATCTACAATAATAATGTATTTTTAAACACAATAATATAGCATACTTACACAATTATATTTGTACTAATCCTGTTAAAATGAAACACATACTGAAAATGTCATAATTTTTAGCTTTATTAAAGATTGGCAGGAAATGTTGACAGCCATCCCAATAAACAAAGTACGACAAACATATTTATAAAACAAAAAACAAAAAGCCCAGTAATACAATTGCGACGATATTTAGAACAAAAGTTGGTGTACACAAATGTGTACGCAGTGAGTCAAAGGGTTAAATTTAATTTTAACTTGCACCGTGGTAATGCGAAAGCTCAATGGAGATTTGTTGATTCAATTTTGAATAAGACTGTAAAAAAAAAATGGTATAAAAAAGATTTTAACTCGTGATAACATACTTATTACTGAAGAAAAAATTATCTGCGATGAGTTAAACAATTTTTTTATAGACATACATCTTAAATTAACATCCAATTAATATTACACATCGCAGAACTAGTATACCTACTATGAAAATCTTGTAACGTCTTCTTTCAATTCTAATAAAAGTTTCTTCTTCTATCCCACCGATATTAATGAAGTATATGTCTCTATTTGTCAGCTCAAGAATAAAAAATCTCTTGACAGTGATGGCCTAAGCAATGTGTTGACCAAACAAATCAGCAACTATATTTGTAAAGTTCTATCACACATTTTTAATCTAAGCTTTAACACAGGTATTTTCCCTGATAAACTAAAAAAGTCACAACGATAGCACTCCATAAAAAAGAGTCAACTCTTGACACTAATAACTCCCGCCCGACATGCCTTTTGTCGAGTATATCTAAAATATTCGAGTTGATTTTCAAAACGAGAATGCTGGCGTATCTGAGAAAATCTAAATTATTAAGCGCTAATCAGTTTGGTTTTATGCCTAAGCGTTCTATACTGAGGATGCTCTTATATATTTTGAAAAGTTTCTCTATGGTAACATCAACAAGAACAAAAAGGTTGCATCACTATTTATCGATATAACAAAAGCATTCGACACGGTTAACCATGAAATCCTACTGCATAAGCTTAAAATCATTGGTTTCCGCGGGATCGTTTTAAAATGGTTTCAAAGTTACTTACAGAATAGACGTCAAACAATGAAGATTAATGATTCTTTTAGCTTCGAGAGTGTGGTGAACTCGGGCGTCCCTCAGGGTTCGGTGTTGGGTCCACTACTTTTCCTCATCTATATAAACTCTATTTTTTCGATAGGTCTACGTGAAGTTTTGATACCTTTTGCAGATGATATTGCAGTCTTATATTCTGGCACGAATTATTTGGAGATAGAGGAAAACATCCTATTCGACTTAAAAATACTACGAGAATGGTTTGATGTCCACTATATGGTCATTAGCTCCAAAACAAAATTAATGTTTTTCCATGGAGTCGATGACTACACTCCTATATGAATAATTTCATCTTTCACAGTGCAGCATGTAACAACCTTATTTGCTACAATCTAATTGTGTCAAAACTGATCATACGCAAAATTTCAAATATCTAAGTTTAAAATTAACAGCAGTTGTTGTTGGAAAACGAATGTTAATAACGTTAATAAAGAAATGCTAATTTCCATTTGAAAATTATATCAACTCCGTAGTTTCTGTCCTCGAATAGTTCTTCAAATGTACTATCAATCGATGGTACAATCCCGTATTCAGTATGGAATAGTGTGCTGGGGTTCGAGTTACTTTTCGATATAAAAAACTTAGTGATTGGCCAAAAGCAGTTTGAGGATTATTCACTTTAGGTCTCGTATGTCGCCCTCGTTTTCCTTTATTTTGTAAATCAAACATTCTTCAGCTTCGTAATTTGTATATTTATAAAGTTTTAAAACTGTTTTTTACTAGAAGTGGAAATCGAAATATCAAAGTAACTGACTATAACTTAAGATATGCTAATCATTGTGTGACACCGGCAATTAAACAAGAACGTGTGCGTAGAAGTTTTATGTATATGGCACCTTATCTGTACAATAAAATACCAAGTTATATTAAGAATAAGAATAGAACGCAAATTCGTATGAAACTTTTAAAATCTTGGCTAATTAACATTAAAAACGTGGAAAATTTACTAAAAGTGCTGTAATTTTGGCCTTCTTCGTTTTAAGAGTGTAAATATTAGGGGAAACGAGTAATCTGATGTTGTTGTATTTTGATGTTTTTCGTTCTTTATTTTTGTATAGTTTCGATCTAATTAATTAATTTCTATTGTTATTCTTATTTTTAATTTTTTTTTTAACTTTTAGATAATATTTTTAAGTTTTAAGTATGTATCTTGGCACCGAAATGTTAAATCTGTTTCCGATAATAGTAATCTGAAAAGTTAATTCGTCACACTGAGCTATTTCTCAGTCAGGATCAACTAGCTTATTTTTATTTATTTATTTTTAAAAAATATGTAAGGATATTGTAAATTTTATATGTTTTTGGGCACTGATGGAATAGTCCGAGAAGTGACAATTAAAACAATGCAATCCACATTTAAACGTTCGTCGTCAAAGTTACTCGTTCTTCATATCAATGATGAAGACAACGTCCACAATGTAGTTAAAGCCAGCAGGTTTTAACAAAGAGGAATATGTTTGCAAAATGTTCGTCAAATTTGCAATAATGTAAATTATATAATTTAAGTTAATTGAAATTTGTATTATCAAGTTATATATAGATACACTGCCATCTGTGTAAATTCATTTTATATAAATTGTAAGCTATTATGTAAGTCATGATCATATTATATTATCTACACTGTTTACACTGCTATCTTCGTAAATAGTCTTATTTGACATTTGTATTGTCAAATTATGTTAACTCATTAACATACATATAATTTATAAGAGACAAATTTAAAAAAAAAATAAAAGTTAGAAAAAGATAAATAAAAGTGTACAATAACAACACAGCTCCCTTAGGAAATAAACTTCAACCTTGGTGGGGTCATCGATGTGTTTTTCATTCCAACAAAATGTTTTAATTTCCAACTTTTTTAATAAACCAAACAGAACTATAATAACCTATAAGAAACGACAATCTACCGTCAACCCAATTATCTCGGCAAGTTCTTAACCGATTATGATGAAATTCGATACGTAGGATGAAAATGAAATTTTAAAATGATTTTTTGGAAAAGTTCTGGAATATGGCCAATTAGAAAGGAACTCGGTGAGTTCTTAACCGATTTTGATGAAATTCTATATGTAAGATAGGAATGTGATTTTAAAATTATTTTTTGGGTAAGTTCTGGAATATGGCCAGTTAGGAAGGAACTCACTGAGTTCTTAACCGATTATGATGAAATTCGATATGTAGGATATTTCCTTTCGAATTGGCCATATTCCAGAACTTTTCCAATAAATCATTTTAATATCCTAATTTCTTCCTACGCATCGAATTTCATCAAAATCGGTTAAGAACTCGCCGAGTTTCTCCCTAATTGGCCATATTCCAGAACTTTCCTAAAAAATCATTTTAAGTTTAAATCACATGTCAAAATATCCTGTTTTGAAATATCCTGTGTTGTACCATATCTCGTTGTGTACCTTATCTCGTTTTGAATTATCCAATTTTGAAATATCCAGTTTTGTACCATATCTCATTTTGTACGTTATCTCGTATTGAAATATCCCATTTTGAAATATCCATTTTTGTACCTTATCTCGTTTTGTCAAATCCTATTTTGAAATATCCAGTTTTAAAATGTCCAGTTCTGAGACGTATGTGAAGTTAGCCCAGAAAATCATCCCAGAAAAAATAAAAAATTTCATCAGGCAACCCTAAAGTTATATATTGTCATCCCAGCCCAGTATTTAATTAAATATAATTAAATTGACAACATAATTATTTCAGACCAAAAATATAAAAATTGATCAAACATAATTTATGAGTACAATAAGCATAATATGATAAATATATTCAGAAATGAGACAATTAAAATTCGGCGATAATTTAATATACACATTTGTAAATACATATATATATTGGGCCAAATACTAATGAGCCTATAACGCCAATCACAACGGAAGGATTGACTTGAGTTTTTTTTGTTGAGTTGCGGTTTTCATTGCGAGGCGATATCAGTTGGTTTGGTTTCCGGAACTCTTAATTTCTGGGAACCACAAAATAAACACTTCATATATTGGGCCAAGTACTAATGAGCCTATAACGCCAATCACAACGGAAGGATTGACTTGAATTTTTTTTTTGTTAGTTTGGTTTCCGAAACTCTTAATTTCTGGGAACCACAAAATAAACACTTCATAGATTGGGCCAAGTACTAATGAGCCTATAACGCCAATCACAACGGAAGGATTGACTTGAATTTTTTTTATTGAGTTGTGATTTTTATTGCGAGGCGATATCAGTTGGTTTGGTTTCCGGAACTCTTAATTTCTGGGAACCACAAAATAAACACTTCATAGATTGGGCCAAGTACTAATGAGCCTATAACGCCAATCACAACAGAAGGATTGACTTGAATTTTTTTTATTGAGTTGTGGTTTTTATTGCGAGGCGATATCAGTTGGTTTGGTTTCCGGAACTCTTAATTTCTGGGAACCACAAAATAAACACTTCATAGATTGGGCCAAATACTAATACTAATGAGCCTGTAATGCCAATCACAACGGAAGGATTGACTTGAATTTTTTTTGTTGAGTTGTGGTCTTTATTGCGAGGCGATATCAGTTGGTTTGGTTTCCGGAACTCTTAATTTCTGGGAACCACAAAATAAACACTTCATAGATTGGGCCAAATACTAATACTAATGAGCCTGTAATGCCAATCACAACAGAAGGATTGACTTGAATTTTTTTTGTTGAGTTGTGGTCTTTATTGCGAGGCGATATCAGTTGGTTTGGTTTCCGGAACTCTTAATTTCTGGGAACCACAAAATAAACACTTCATAGATTGGGCCAAATACTAATACTAATGAGCCTGTAATGCCAATCACAACAGAAGGATTGACTTGAATTTTTTTTGTTGAGTTGTGGTCTTCATTGCAAGGCGATATCAGTTGGTTTGGTTTCCGAAACTCTTAATTTCTGGGAACCACAAAATAAACACTTCATAGATTGGGCCAAGTACTAATGAGCCTATAACGCCAATCACAACAGAAGGATTGACTTGAATTTTTTTTATTGAGTTGTGGTTTTTATTGCGAGGCGATATCAGTTGGTTTGGTTTCCGGAACTCTTAATTTCTGGGAACCACAAAATAAACACTTCATAGATTGGGCCAAATACTAATACTAATGAGCCTGTAATGCCAATCACAACGGAAGGATTGACTTGAATTTTTTTTGTTGAGTTGTGGTCTTTATTGCGAGGCGATATCAGTTGGTTTGGTTTCCGGAACTCTTAATTTCTGGGAACCACAAAATAAACACTTCATAGATTGGGCCAAATACTAATACTAATGAGCCTGTAATGCCAATCACAACAGAAGGATTGACTTGAATTTTTTTTGTTGAGTTGTGGTCTTTATTGCGAGGCGATATCAGTTGGTTTGGTTTCCGGAACTCTTAATTTCTGGGAACCACAAAATAAACACTTCATAGATTGGGCCAAATACTAATACTAATGAGCCTGTAATGCCAATCACAACAGAAGGATTGATTTGAATTTTTTTGTTGAGTTGTGGTTTTTATTGCGAGGCGATATCAGTTGGTTTGGTTTCCGGAACTCTTAATTTCTGGGAACCACAAAATAAACACTTCATAGATTGGGCCAAATACTAATACTAATGAGCCTATAACGCCAATGACAACGGAAGGATTGACTTGGATTTTTTTTGTTGAGTTGTGGTCTTTATTGCGAGGCGATATCAGTTGGTTTGGTTTCCGGAACTCTTAATTTCTGGGAACCACAAAATAAACACTTCATAGATTGGGCCAAATACTAATACTAATGAGCCTATAACGCCAATCACAACGGAAGGATTGAAATGAATTTTTTTTGTTGAGTTGTGGTCTTTATTGCGAGGCGATATCAGTTGGTTTGGTTTCCGGAACTCTTAATTTCTGGGAACCATAAAATAAACACTTCATATATTGGGCCAAATACTAATGAGCCCATGAGCTTAAAATGTATTGTTTAGTATTTTTTATTTTATTATTTATTTATTTATTTACACAACGTATAATTTATTTGCATACAAATATATTGAAAATAAATTTCATGGAGACGGTTAATTAAATTTTTCACTGTTTTACTTGATTTATGCTTGCTTCACGTAAATGAGGAAATGCGGTATAACATAATGGTTTTTGGGAAACTATATTTTGGGTGAACTGTCCAGTAAATCGTCGTATTTCTGGTTATTCCGATAACAATAACTAATAATATAGTGTTTGGACTTAGGTACAAAACATACTAAACTATTTAATTTGAAAGTGTCTGATATAATTTTAATCTTTAATGGCACATTAATTAATGTAACCTGTTGATTGGGATTGACTGATGGTTCTACATATAAAAATATTACATTGCTTAATAACAAATTTTGTTGGATCATCGGTCCATAACAATTTCGACAGAAAAATTCTATAGGCCCGATACATTGTTGGAGATTTTGAAGCCCTAAAATGTCTAGCTGATTCAAATTAAGTGGAATATATTTTATACAATTTTTTACTGATGTGGTTTTGCAGGTAATACATTTTGTTTGTGCCTCAATACTAAAAACTTTGGTTGTTTTAAATATAAATTCAGACTCCTCTGTTATACTTGATGAACAGTTCACGTTTACCCCGTAAAACTTCGTTAAACTATTAAAGCGCGTTTCGTATGCTTTTTCCGTATTACCCAGTTTAAGAAAGTTAATTAATTCACAATATTGAAAAAACAGTATTTTCCAAATTAACTAAGCATTGAATAAATGAATCAAATGCACATGTATGGGTATAATTTTCACCGGTAACTAAACCGTTACGTAAATAGGATAAGTGATCCTTATCTGACGTGTTTAGTAATTTAATACTTTTTGTATTTTTTGAAAATTTAGGAGTGTTATAAGGGTTGTATCTTTTGCTCGCCATTAAGCATTTTATAATTGCAAATTTTTTATTTTCGTCTTCTAAATTATTAAGGCGCTTCAATGTAGTTGAATTAAAATTCGAACGGGCTACCTTAGCAGGCTGTTCTTTCCAATTTTCTAGTTCATCCATTATATTTACCAAATTTTTCTCTGTACAACTGGTAGTATAACTGGTGTTTTCATCCTTTTCTAAACCTTATTTAGTAAACTTTTTTGGAATGCATAACAATTTTCTTTTTAAAATATATGTGTTCCTTCGGTCCAAATCCTTTAGTTTTCTCCAGGGTTAAACTGCGTTTAGTTCGCTTTTTTATTGTTGCAAAACAGTTTTCTATATGATTATTGCTTTGGGTTTTCTCGTGACAAATATTGGACCAGAGTGGAAACTTTTCTAAGAATAGCGGGTTGTAATATAAATTTACTACATAGGTTTCGATTGTGCAAGTTGCTAAAATTATTGAATCCCAATTTTTTTTAAAATCGTTATAGAATTTTGTTTGTCTATAAATGGTTTCATTCAACTTTCTTGTTGAAGATATATCCTTTTTTTCAATTAGAGAAATGTCAATTTTCATAGATGCACTATGTTCTACTATTATTTGTAAACTAGCTAAAACATTCGGTGTTACAAATTTATTTTTTAAGACTACCGACAAGTTACGCCAAATATCTTTAATTAAATCAGTTAATAAATAGATTGAAGCCATGATTTCTTTTAGAACTTTGTTGTTTTTTAAAGTTTAAGTAAAACATTTATTTATATCGGACGTCATATTGTGCATTAAATGAGAAACATAAAGATGCACCTTTACCAAATCAGGTTTATTAGTTTGAGTTATAATGACGTCGTGTGTAAGATTTAAATATTAGACAATGTCCATTTTATTAAAAGCACCTGAAACTGCATTTATACCAGCAAAATTAAAATCAGTGTCAACTGTTTCGAATATTGGCCAACATTTAAATTTTTTTTCAATTTCAAAACGATAAGATCTAAACCAACTACCAATCGTATCCATATTGTGGCTAGAGCAGATCATATCAGTAACTGATCAGAAGATTCACTTGACGTAACGGTAACAGGTACAACCAAAGCGTAATATAAAATTGAGGACTCTGTTTTAAATGGGTTTCTGACCTTGGGGTCTAGTTGCATCCAGATACGCCACTAATGTTTCATTTTGTAGCGACTTCGCTACACAAACACAAAAACAATTATTCAGATATTTCGTGCACATTCATATAATCTGCTAACGCTACATGTACACTGTAAATAAATATATATAGAGCGTAAGATAGCATTTACACAAAGCACTCGGTCGCCATGGCCTGATGAGATGACAATTAATTTTTAACTAAATTCCTCATCAGATCGAAACTGAGCTTTGCTTTGCACACCATCTACATCTTTGCTTTGCACACCATCTACAAATTAAAATAATGACACGTCACCGCCGTCGTTATAATTTTTGGAATTATTCAGTAATAATTCCAACAATTTTATTTGGGTTTGATTATATGTAATTACATAAAATGGTTTAACGAAAAATTTTTGAATTAAATTGTTAGAGAGGGATTCTTTTAAAATATCGATAATATCGTCAGAATCATTATCTTCTTATTGAAGTTTTTCTGAACGAGCTTTCCGCAAAACTTTCAATGATTTCACAATGGTGGTTTCAAGATATTTAGGATCTTATTGAGCTTTCAAGATATTTAGGATCTTCTTTATTTACTAGGTTTTCGAACACCTCCGAAGCCGTTTTGTTAATAATTATATCCTTCATTTCTTTTCTTTCCAAGCCTCTCAATTGATGAGAGGGCTGGATTTTTCCAACCACTTTAGTACTTTAGACGATTCATATGAATAATTTTGAAAGTACACATATTTAACCGTTGTTATATTTTTACTGTGTCATAGATAAATTCTGAAAATTACCACGAAAATTAGTAATCAGTGGCCCTACTCAATGAAATAAAATCCAGAGTTGACAAATAAAAGGCTGATTTAGAGTTCCGGAAACTAAACTAACTGATATGGCCTCACAAAAAAAAATCAAGTTGATCCTTCCGTTGTGATTGGCGTTATAGGCTCATTAGTACTTGGCCCAATCTATGAAGTGTTTATTTTGTGGTTCCCAGAAATTAAGAGTTCCGGAAACCAAACCAACTGATATCGCCTTGCAATGAAGACCACAACTGAACAAAAATAAATTCAAGTCAATCCTTCCGTTATGATTGGCGTTATAGGCTCATTAGTATTTGGCCCAATCTATGAAGTGTTTATTTTGTGGTTCCCAGAAATTAAGAGTTCTGGAAACCAAACCAACTGATATCGCCTTGCAATAAAGACCACAACTCAACAAAAAAAATTCAAGTCAATCCTTCCGTTGTGATTGGCGTTATAGGCTCATTAGTACTTGGCCCAATCTATGAAGTGTTTATTTTGTGGTTCCCAGAAATTAAGAGTTTCGGAAACCAAACTAACAAAAAAAAAATCAAGTCAATCCTTCCGTTGTGATTGGCGTTATAGGCTCATTAGTACTTGGCCCAATATATGAAGTGTTTATTTTGTGGTTCCCAGAAATTAAGAGTTCCGGAAACCAAACCAACTGATATCGCCTCGCAATGAAAACCGCAACTCAACAAAAAAAACTCAAGTCAATCCTTCCGTTGTGATTGGCGTTATAGGCTCATTAGTATTTGGCCCAATATATATATGTATTTACAAATGTGTATATTAAATTATCGCCGAATTTTAATTGTCTCATTTTTGAATATATTTATCATGTTATGCTTATTGTACTCATAAATTATGTTTGATCAATTTTTATATTTTTGGTCTGAAATAATTATGTTGTCAATTTAATTATATTTATTTAAATACTGGGCTGGAATGACAATATATAACTTTAGGGTTGCCTGATGAAATTTTTTATTTTTTCTGGGATGATTTTCTGGGCTAACTTCACATACATAGTACTGAGCGGTTCCAACATGTCGTGTGGGTTATGGTGGCTATCAAGATTATCAAAATTAAACGTCACAAAATGTTCTTGGAACAACAATTGCGATAGCCAGTGATTATGCCGATGGTTTATTTTTATACATTTTTTTTATTATGAAATCACCTATATTGTTGCATAGTTCATCACGAATGAGCACATCCTCAAGATGGGCTATGTAACATAAGTGAAATTGGCAAATAAAACTAAATAAATAACATGAGATTAAAGAATATCGGGGTCAGACCATCTCCTTGCCGTATCCCAGACCTGATTGCAAAAATTCCAGACAGCTTGTTCTCAACTTTGACACAACATTATGACATTTCGTTAGTCCTCTCGGTCTGAAGGAACGGTACGGTCCAGTGACTCCTTTAAAGAAGTTACGAGAACTGTGATCACTGCTGAGTTGTTGTACTCTTAAGAGTTCAGCCTTCCATCATTTCTTGTAGATCAATGAGTTACAAGCAATACTCTTTCATGGCTGATATAATGCCATCAAACGCGCCTGGTTTATTTAGCGACTGCATGTTTCACGTACCAATCCAAAACGGTGTCCATTATTTATAGCTATAAGTGGGGGTCAGTTTAAAATTTGGCGGCCATATTTTATTTTGTTGAACTTTTAAACAATGCAGTTTTTAAGGATGAGACTAGTCAGCCCAGCGATTAAATGCTGTGGTGGAATTCTAATGATAGCATGCTCGCTTAAAAGTGTTTTACGAGCCATGCGAGTGTCCCCAACCTCAACGACCTGATTACATGCTCGTTCAGAGTGTATAACGAACATGTATACATAGAAAGTCTATAGACTTTCTCATGGAGTTCGATTATTTCACCTTTGGGTTTGACATTTTCAATGTCCATTTTGTACCAGTCTGGGCTATTTGATTCCAATCGTATGTTGTTTGATTTGATTTACCTGCCTGAAACACTGTATCTTAGTTTATTTTTGTTGTCAAAGAATGCAAATGATGGTTAAATGTCTATTTTCATAACATTATAACTTAGAGTTGATGTAAGTGACGGATTGTCATTTTGAGTTTAGCTCGCAAATTGTCAAGTAACTCGTTATCGTATTCTAGGACATTTAATTTATTGAAAAACAATGAGTTCCAAACAAAATTCCTTCATGGATAAGATGTTCATCTGATTATTTGTGACCGCACGTTCCATGCGACGTCGTTGCTTAAGAACAACTGAGAAATCAGGAAAAACAAGTTATCCAAGCGGTTTCTATAGTCAATTTTGTTATACTTTGTTGATGTTTTGTACGTGTTATAAAACTAATACAATCAAACAATTGTTTATATATATATATATATATATATATATATATATATATATATATATATATATATATATATATATATATATATATATATATAAATGTAAAATATATCATACAGTACAAACTCGCTTATCGCAACTAATTAATGTTTAAGGTTGTTTGCAAAAAGCGAAATATTGCAAATATAGGGTACATATATATTTTTGCTATAAATAAAATTAGCAATGTCGCTAATGCATCTATAGATGCCAATATATGATTGATTGATTGATTGATTGATTGATTTTGAATGTACTGCCAAGCATTAAGCAGGATATCCCGGAAAGCGCCGGGCCCACAGTACACCCGTTTTTACATATACTTGGAAGGATATGGAAGGATACTAGTTAAATTATTGAGATCGACCCGGTTACAGACACCTTGGCGGCCAATAGTTAGTAAATTTTTGTGGGTTAGGGAAAGGAAAAGTATGTTAGTTATGACTTAATTGGTCCGATTTCTCGGTATCCAATATTCAAACTACTGTTAGTGTAAGACAATCACATTCTTGTTGTACTGCTCTGCATTCTGCCATCTCTTATCAGCAACTCCAATGTGCCACCATTCATCTGTAATCTGCAGAGGTTTCCTGAAAACAAAATCTATTAATGAATTAATTGCTCTTAGCCATAGGCTGTAAGAAATAGAATTAATTTCAATCTGAAATTATAATTTAATTAATTATAATATTATAAAATTAAATAAATAAATAAATAAATAATTCTGCAATCCATATGATGTAATAAATTTGATTAGTTTCCCTTGGAATTCGTTCGTTCCGTTGCGTTTATGCTAATAATTAGGTGTTAATTTAGTACCTACTATAGTAGTAATATAAATCATAATATAACAGTACAAAGATATGAAATTATATAACATACAATAATATAACAATATAGACACCAAAATTCAAATCTGAAACGTAAGAATATACAGAATATAAAAATATAAAATATAAAGATATCGAAATTAATTAAATAACATCGGCATTTGTACGCAAATTAAATGCAGCAGCGATACTTGATTCGTCACTTATTATTTTAAGGCCCTTAAGATCTTCGTTAAAACATGTAATTTGTAGGAGAAGCCGGCATCTATCTTCTTCGAGATGATAACTTTCAACAACGTCACGTATTTGGGCATACGGATATTCTTTTGGGTTTAACACAAAATCTTCAGAGCTTTTCTGGTACAGATATAATTTATATATCTGTATTTATATATCACCCAAATATTACGCACAGACAAAACCACTCTTCACTCCAACAAAACTAAAAGAACCTAAGAATTACAAATTTTAGCTTAAAAACTAATAAATTTAGAGTAAATATTTTATCTATTTAATATATTTTATTTATTTGTATATAGATTAGAAAAATGTTTGCAAAATACATTTTCCTAATTTATTTGTTGCACTGCCCAAAATTCTACAATTCGGATTTTATTAAAATAATTAAATAACTGAATTCGATCGAATCCACCGTTTTTTTAGCAATTACACAATGTACTTGCATCAAAATCCTATTTATATTTACTTTAAAACCAAAAACACTAGAAATCGAATTTTATTAAAATGATTAAACAACTGAATTCGATCGAATCAACCGTTTTTTAGCAATTACACAATGTACCTGCATTAAAATCCTATTTATATTTACTTTAAAACCAAAAACACTAGAAATCGAATTTTATTAAAATGATTAAACAACTGAATTCGATCGAATCCACCGTTTTTTAGCAATTACACAATGTACCTGCATTAAAATCCTATTTATATTTACTTTAAAACCAAAAACACTAGAAATCGAATTTTATTAAAATGATTTAACAACTGAATTCGATCGAATCCACCGTTTTTTAGCAATTACACAATGTACTTGCATTAAAATCCTATTTATATTTACTTTAAAACCAAAAACACTAGAAATCGAATTTTATTAAAATGATTAAACAACTGAATTCGATCGAATCCACCGTTTTTTAGCAATTACACAATGTACCTGCATCAAAATCCTATTTATATTTACTTTAAAACCAAAAACACTACAAATCGAATTTTATTAAAATGATTAAACAACTGAATTCGATCGAATCAACCGTTTTTTAGCAATTACACAATGCAGTTGCATCAAAATCCTATTTATATTTACTTTAAAACCAAAAACACTACAAATCGAATTTTATTAAAATGATTAAACAACTGAATTCGATCGAATCCACCGTTTTTTAGCAATTACACAATGTACCTGCATCAAAATCCTATTTATATTTACTTTAAAACCAAAAACACTAGAAATCGAATTTTATTAAAATGATTAAACATCTGAATTCGATCAAATCCACCGTTTTTTAGCAATTACACCATCTATAGATGCCAATATATGATGCAAAAAAAACAAAAGTATTTAATATCGTTTATTTCATATTTGCTTTACAAAAGGATCATATTTTAGTTTGCACTTTGTCTTCATATGATTTTTTTATTGTAATTTATTTAAGCCTTTTTAAACCCAAAACATCC
The DNA here is from genome assembly GCA_963556175.1 of Tipula confusa. Taxonomy (NCBI): domain Eukaryota; kingdom Metazoa; phylum Arthropoda; class Insecta; order Diptera; family Tipulidae; genus Tipula; species Tipula confusa. The sequence goes on from OY744478.1 coordinate 3,178,641, forward strand.
TCCGCCAAAATTTCGTTTACTTCATGTTTCTTAAGCAGTTAACAGCACGCTCATGATTGACAAGAGCAATTTGAATTTCGACTTCTTGGAATTCCTCGATTTTAGAAATTTCATTACCATCCTTACATTGTTTATATTTATTGGTAACTCACCTTCGGATACCCATTCAATAATGTATATATCATTTAATTCCATTAGTGCTATTTGTTGTAGTAGATCATGTAAAGGAATTAAATTGGTTGTTTTTGCATTAATAATTCTTTCTCGAAAAATTAGATAAGGAAAGTCATCTTCTGAGCCGTATAGTCATTAAATTAACACTTTTGCGATTCCTAAAACTTTGCAACCGTAGCCGAATCAACTTTTTGCCACGCATCGAACAGAAACCTAACCGCGTTCCTTAAATTAATATTTCACAACGCCGATTCAAAATTATTGCCACCGGAACCAACGAATAGTTTCATAAGATAATTTTTGTAATGTAACATTGGTTATGTTTCGATCAATGAGCAGAATCAAAGCCGTACTATTTGATGGAAGACACATCACAGTTATTCGCCCATTTAAACTAACTAGAACTCCAACTTCCAAATGACAAGCAGCGTTATCCAGTAAAAAAATTACTTTTACTTTAACTCAATTTTGCGTCAAAAATAATTCGAATGTATTTGTATTTATTAAATCATTCTAAAACAAAACAATAATAGCATTATCATTGGGCGCATTCAGGTCCGTCAACTGTTGGCAACATGTTGAGTACTAAATGCGGCTGATGTATTCGATAAAACTGTTGAGCTGCATACATATTTATATAGTAACGAAAATCAGTTCATTTTGGAAACATGTATAATCATGTATAATCAAATATGATACCGATTGGTAGGGGTATATATGATGGCGGACCTGAATGCACCCATTGTGTCTTTCATATTTTTACATTTTCTCTTTGTTTAAATAAAAATAAAAAATTAAATAAAAAAAAGTTATATATAACAGTAATATATATATATAAAAAAAACAATATATATAACAGTAAAATACTAATAATAATACAAATAAAAAATTGTGTGAAACACAAATTTGTGAAACATAGTCAGTGCCTTGTCGGTGATTGATGAAAAATTTAGTTACGGTGCATAGTTACGGCCCAGTCAATCGCGGCGAAACCGCGTTAAAATTAACAGCATTATAGTCAGCGGGTCGAAGAGAAGAGCGTACATTATAACGCTACAAGGAAAAAGTATTCTTCTGGTTAACCGAGAAGTGAATATACGTCAAGAACGTGGTGCAGCACGTGGTAACCAGGTGGTTGAGGGATCAAGAGTTAAGCTTAAATAATTATTGTATACGGTATTTATTTATTTTCTTTTAAGATTTTATCCATCCCTATGACTTACATGGGTCGCATTTATGTTGTGGTTTTCTTTTTTTTTTTTTTTGTTGTTGCAAGCTCGTAAACCGGACCAGAGATCTGCGGCCACTCGGAATAATCTTAAATATGCAGCACAAGCAAGTGCCTGATCATTAAAGTTTGAGATAGTTTTTTTTTAATTTGTTAACGTAGACATAGTACCGTTTTTCTAAATAATTGATCCGGTTTTTCTAAATAATTGATGAACAGCTTCGAATTGTGTGTGGATTTTTTTTGTTAGTATAAATGTGATCGCAGCTCAAAAATGTCTCCTTCGGACCCCGACAAAATTCACCCACCCCACAGGACTGAGGTTAGCCGGCAGAAGCTGCAGGTCGGGGACGTGAAGATAAATTCTATTTACGAGCAGCCGTAACAAGTGTTCAAAGAGATATCCCCGACAATTTATTCCCGAAACACAAACAGACATACAGGCAATCAAATATATATCCAAGTATATAAATAAAGGTTTATGGATCAAGCTACGTTCTGCATCCAAAATGACAAAGATGAAATACACAAGTACATGAACGGTCGTTACATGAGCACTTCGGAGAAGGTCTAGCGAATATTTAAGTTGCGCCTATATCCATGAACGATATTCCACCGTCATTCATTTGACCATATATTTAGAAAATTGGCAACGTATGTGTATTTTACGGAAGACAACATACACCAAATCGTACAAAATCCACCAAAAACCACGCTTATTGACTTTTTTAACCTGTGTTGTTTGCATGATTTTACCAAAACGTTATTGTACCACAAGGTTCCAGAATACTTTATATGGAATAAGCATATACTTTCCCGAAGAAAGCGTGGGACAAACTTTAAAGGACTTCCAGGTATTAAAAAGGATACGACTCTCGGTAGGGTCTATAACGTCCACCCAAATTAATCCGAGTTCTTTTGTTTACGTATGTTGCTGCATCATGTCCGAAGGCCAACTTCTTTTGAAAGGTTGATGACTATGTGAATGGTATAGTTTAATCAACTTTTCAAGCAGCTTGCCGAGAACTTTACCTTCTAGGAAATAACGATCACTGAAGAGATACACTTGCCGATGCAACCGTCTTACAGTCATCACACAAGTTAAGATACTTATTCGCAATAATCTTGGTTTTCTGTCAACCAACTCAGCCCAATGTATTATAGAAAACATTCCAAAAAAATGGTGCGATTCTTCATAGAGAGTGGATACGATGCAATGATATGACTGTACATTTTCCGGAGACATTTTTAACCAATACCTCATTGGAATAGAAGACGAGAAACATTTAGTTGACTTTGGCTTGCCTTAACAAAGCCGTACCCAACAAACTGCCAGTTATCTTTCTGAATGTAACTTAAAACGTTCATATGATACCACTTTTGCAAGAAAAATGACAATCTAAACAGTTTATAATGTACTCACATTTAAAATATCTGATTCCGGAACAGAAGTTAATTTGTTGCAGTATCTAAAAAAGGAAACATCTGTTAGTAGGGTTATCCTGCCCACGCTGCCACCTATAGTAAAAAGGGGGAATATTCACTCGATAACCGACCAAACCACCAAGCCATTGCCTCTTAGAATAAACCAACACTGGTTGATTAGTTCGGACAGTGGGTATGAGATTGGTAAGGTTGATTCACACTCATTTTCTAGGCACGTTGATGAATTGCTCAGATATATCATCGTGGACTGAGATGTCGTTGATAATACCATACACGGAGTACGTCACTCGGATACGATGTAATGGCGGCGAACCAAATGGCACGCAATCACAATTAATCGCATATCTCTCGCACCAAGTGGTTTATATAATTACGCAGGCATTCCTACGATATATTCTAGACCACTCGCACCCTTTACAACTAGAATATAACCGTACCGGTTTTATATCTATTATTCTTATTTGCACAATCAACTTATTACAATTAAACGGCACATATCAAGTCTTCACTTATACTACTCGGACCTAAACTCGGACCATTCTCCTGGGTACCGGTCGAAACTGGATATTTTGCAACTGGATTTGACGAAACAGGATAATTCAAAACTGGATATTTTAAAACGAGATAAGGTACAAAACGAGATATGGTACAAAACTGGATATTTCAAAATTGGATAATTCAAAACGAGATAAGGTACAAAACGAGATATGGTACAAAACTGGACCTTAAAACCATATCATTTTAGAAAAATTCGAGAATATAGACCCATCGACCATACTATAATTAATTCGGAAGATTTAGTGAATTATCAGCAAAAACTCTAAAACAGTTTTAATCCCGTAGGCTTTCCACCACATAATATTAAATTGAAACTTTGTACTCCAATCACATTGCTGCGTAACCTTAGTCTACTCAACATGTGTAATTACAGATAAAAGCAATGCACAATAACCTACTTGAAGCCATCATACTCACAGGACCATATATAGTTCCTACCTTTTCTATTTGGCTTTCTAGTTTAAAAGGGCACAATTGCCAATTAAACTTTCTTTCGCAATCAGAATAAACAAATCACAGGGTCAGACCTTTAAATACATATGGGTCGACTTGCGATCAAAATCTTGTTCCGCAATCTGCTAGTTACAATAATAAAAATAAAAATAAATAATTTCACAATAACTTAAATAAGGAGAGTAAATCAAGAAAATGTTACTTCTAAGAAGGCGAATATTTATATTAAGATTTAGGCGATAATTTTGTTGAGCTTAGTTACATATTTAGAAAGACAGTCTATGTGTTAAAAATATTATTTTATAAGGAAATTTAAAATGTTCAACAATAGATGTCATCTTATAAAATATTAAACGCATGCACGTTGGCCGAAAATAAAAAATCGTTGACGTGGGACATTATAGCGGATACTTATAAATGTTATCGATTATTTTATCTCATATATATATATATATATATATATATATATATATATATATATATATATATATATATATATATATATATATATATATATATATATATATACTACATATACATGTAGATATGATGTATGTCATATAAACATATCGAAATGTAATAAAAATTTGAAATAATTTTCTTGGTTATCGCCAAAGAAATCATGTAAGGTGCGGAGAATTTTACAAAAATATCCACCAATTTATCAATTTCACTATTTTACCCGCTGATAACACAATCAAGGTGTGTACTGTAAATATTTGAAATTAATTTTTAAGTTAGAAGTTTGTTTATGCAATGGTTTTTAGATTAGTTGCTTACCCATATTTATTCTGTACGTCACACGTTATTGATATCAAGCTTAAAGCAGGTTGTTTGAAATCTTAAATAAACAACCTACATTTATTTACGTAACTACTAAAATTCGACGCCATTTTATATATGTTAATAATATTGCCATGTGTCTATATGATGAAAATATTGATTAATAAAATGGTGGATTTACGCAACCGCAAATACGTAACAAACGCTGATCAAAAATCACTTTATATAGTTTCATACTACAAAAAAATCATACATATAAAACATGCATCGTCTTATTTGATAAGAACATTAAGGTAACCGTTATATTGACTTACCGATAAGAAACAGTATACACATATAATTCCTTTATTTTTTTCAACATTTTACTAAATTTAAATTAAATTTATAGTGAAAAGCCGATAAGATATATCGATAAAAAAAATGCTAACCTGTAGCTTCGATTTGATTTTTTTTGTATAAAAACCGTAACCACATAGTATAATATAGATCTTTCGATTACAATTTTCCAATTACGTAATGTCTCATATGATATAACTTAAGGCCTAAGAAAGCATGAACTTATTGTTTAAATATCAAATTTGAATATGAGATTCATTAATTTCACATATTTGTCATCTAACAAATTTACTCCTTTCGCAATTAATAGAGATTTTATCAGGTGGCGCTCTACAGGTGTCTGCATACATTGAACTTATCTATATAGTAACCTATTTATAGTTTGTGTTAATTCTTTGCAGTTCTCGTAAGTTATGTGCTACCTTCCATGCCACTATACCAAAAGTCGATTGAACACCATCAAAATAGCTTTTAGTTCAGGTCTTTTGCTGGTAGGCAGTTCCATGTCTTATAAAGTGCATATAAACAAAATAGTTAGATTGCAGATTTGACAACCCGCATCTGAAAATAACGGTATTTTTTTCCTTTATCTCTAATTTAGGATCATAGGGCGTCTACTAGGCTGAACCATCTTACTCTATTTGGGGCTATAGCTTTCAGTTCTCCCCATGTTTTACCGATATGTTTTGCTTCGGCTAGCACCGTTCGTTTCCAGGTTATTTCTGGACTACCTACTCTCCTCTTCCTTCGTGGATTCTATTCCATTGACATTCGGGTTATATCATTGGTACCTTTCCTAAGTGTGTGTCCAATCCATTTCCATTTTCGTTTCATAATTTCGTGCCCAATTTCGATCTGTCTGGTTTGCTTCTTGGTTAATGATGATGGATGTGGGTGTGTTCGTGTCTAGTTTCATAGCCTTTGTCTTCCTATAATGTTAATTTTGAGACCGAATTCCTGTGCCAAATCAGTTAGGTTCTGGACTGCATGCCTGCGTATTTATGCGTTAGTATGATATATGTATCATCCGCATAGTCCAGGTCGTTGAGTCACTTTATACGCTTCCACTGAATGCCATTTGGGGACGTGTTGTCTAATTTTTGCATGACATTATCTAATACTATTAAGAATAGTATATAGTGAAGAGAGAACACATCCTTGTCTGACACCTGGTGTGTCGTAATATTTGTCACACTGCTTCCCTTCGAGTATTGAACTCGATTTCCGGCATCCCTGTACATTTCCCTAATAACTTTAATCATCTTTCTCGGAACGTGCAATTCCCAGAGTGCTCTCCAGATTACAAACTCCAGGAAGAGAAGATATAGTAGTGAGTTCCGTTCGCTTGATTGTTCGATTATGTTACGGAGCGAGTTGATATGATCTGTACAGCTTCTACCAGGTCTAAAGCCAGCTTGTTCGTTTCTGGTTTGTTAATTGACCGCTGGAGGTATCCATTGAAGAATGATCATTGCTAAGACTTTCATTATACTGTTGAGGAGCATACCTAAATAAGGCAGTGATGCCTCTCCAGTTCTTGCACTAAGGTCACCTTTCTTCGAAACTATTATAGTTAAGCTCTTGTTCCATTTCTGTGGGATTCTACCTGTATTCCATGCTTCTGCTAATAGTATAGTTAGAATTCCTGTCGTCACAGATGCGTCGCCATTTAGTAATTCTGCTGGAACATTATCCATGCTGGCTGCTTTGTTGTTCTTTAGCTCCTGAGTAGCACTTTTAACTTCCTGTTCCATTGGTGGATATTCCAAGAATATTGTAGCAAATATGTATTTTTCCTCATCCTTGCATTGTGGATCTCTGCAAAGGTGGACATTCATTTTTCCGCTACTCATGGGATATAAATGAATCTAAAAAATAAAAACGAAGATTTCGGCACTCTTAAAAAAATTTAAAAAGTAGAGAATCAGGTATGTAGGCCGCCTCTCACCATGGTAAGGAAAAAGGACATATGTACCGATAATGTAGGTCCCTCCAAACCAATGCTAGGAGGAAAGCATTAAAAGCCCTAAAAAGGCTAGAAACGATTCCGTTGGTGGAAAGAACGGATAAAGACAAAGCCGCACTAGACTAAAACCGTAGAACCTAAGCCGAGATCAACGAATTAATCTCCAAAGGCCGCAAAGAATCCTGAGTTCCCGACTCAGAGTGGAGGAAGCTATAAATGAGTATAAGTCGGCTATAATCATTATAAATAAAGAATCATTAGCAATGCTGGCTGAAATAAGGTGCTTAATTAGCTATGGTTTTGGCGCAGCCATGCTTAAAGTAAATAAAAACGGTGGAAAGCACTTCCGTTTTGCACCGAACCTCTTCTGAGGATGTTTGTCCTTTAGACAAGCAGCCTCAAACTTAAGTTACAAATAATTTACATCTTATAAGCGAGTTATCCGGATGAATTAATGGATGAACTCTGTTATCTTTTTACGGCTTCGCATTCAAAAGAATCCAACATCACCGTTGTGGCGGTTGATATTTAAGCAGCAAGATGCTTAAACTATTGCAAACCAATCTACACCACTGTGAAGCAGCGCAGCTGCTCTTATGCTCAAAATAATACAAGATGACATTTATGTTGTCTTGATTCAAGAACCATGGATCAATGAGGATAGGGTTGTTGGACTCAGGGCTGTAAACTAAAATTACTGTTTGTACCGGTTAAAGGTAGAATTCGAACGTGCATTCATGCATAGAACAAATAAAGATTTTTCAGTGTACTGTCTCAGCGTACTTACCGCACGATGAAGAAGTTTGTTTGTTACGAAAGTCGTTGGTTGCGATGCAAATTCACACCACACGGTCTAAGAAAGCACCGATACGAACGTGAGAGGTGAGACATTCCTTGATTACATTCTGCGTATTAACCTTTCTATCTCAATTTAGACTGTACGCCTACTTTTATAACTAATAATAGACAGGAAGTTTTGGACATTACTCTTGTTTCAAACTGCATGTCAAATAAATTAGTAAATTGGAAAGTGTCTGAAGAACACTCATTTGCTGATCATTGCTACCTACAATTTGGATTGGATTTAAAATACTCTAAAACTCCAATCTTTAGAAACGGAAAGAGGACCAACTGGGATACCTTCAGAACAATTCTACGTAACTCCTTACCAGAGTTGACCCCTAAACAACTTGAATCAATGCTGGGATTGGATGCCTTGGTCGACAGGGTGTCCAATGCTTTCAATGAAGCTATTTCAGGCTCGTGTCCTATTAGTCCGCCTAAGGGCAATCCTCGTCTACCATGGTGATCAAAAGAACTTCAAGTAACACGGCTGGAATGCAAGAAGCTCTTCAAAACTGCAAAGAGAAGAAAGGCTGTCGTGGACTGGGACTCCTATAAGGAAACTCTACGAATTAAGAAATGCAAAAAGCAAAGCTTGAAGACTATTCTGTGACTACATACAGGAGTCCCCTAAAGCAGCTAGGCTACCTCAGATTCTATCTACCTGTCCTGCCATTCTAAGTTATCTCCAACGACCGGATAGTAACTGGACTACAACGGGGGTGGAATCTCTGGAGCTCCTACTGGAAACTCATTTCTCGGGATGTTCTGAATTTTCGACTGTTCTGCCTAAAACCAATAGGGCTACTGGTCTCGCTAGAAAAATTGTCAACAGGAGGAACATCTTATTGTCATTCAACAGTTTTAATCCTTTTAAGCCAGCGGGGAAATGCTCTCATTGCAACACAAAAGATCTTAGACCCATTAGCGCTTATTCTAGTACTTCTTGAAAACTCTAGATAGACAGATAGAAGCTTATATTAGAGGCTCATTCGAGCCGGTAAAGTTAACAGCAACTCAACATGGATACTGCAAGGGGAAAATAGTTACTCTTAGGCCCTATAATGAAAAATCACTCGAATATAACGAATTAGGTGACCATCTTTGGTGACCTTCTTGGTGATATAGAAGAAGCCTTGTAAGAATACCATTGGGAAAGGATGGGGACCTGTTCGTAGTTAGACCTGTTCTACTGTACGGAGTTACAATTTGATAGTCAGCTCTAAATACAGTGGCAAACCAAAACCTGTTGATGAAGGTTCAAAAAACTATGTATTAGGTGCACTCAGGACCACTTCAACTCAGGCACTCGAGATTCTATTTCATCTAATTCCTCTTGATATCTTAGCTAAACAAATGGCTGCGTGTGCAGCTATTAGGCTTAAATAAATTTCTCTGTGGGCCTGTAGTAATAGAGGACACTCATCTATTCTAATGAATAAGGTAATTCCTAAAACCTAGTGACTATGCTATCCCGAAATCATACCTTGAAATAAAATTTCTGACTGTTATTCCTTCCAGAGAGGACTGGGCGAATGAAGCAGTTCTGCATCCTTTTTGCCTCCCCCATCACTGTAGTGTCTTTTAGGCGGAGTAAGGAATATAGGCATTTTTACAGACAGTCAGGCTGCCGTTAAAGTTCAGGCTTTGTCACGTCGAAAGTAACTCAGAACTGTCTCTCATCTCTTAACGAGATGGCAGAATAGTTCAACATTCAGATTACATGGGTGCCGGGGAATTTCAGTATAACGATGAACTTGTTCGACAGAGTACCTCCTGTCATATCTTACCATGCAACGCTGATACAGAAGTAGCGCTTGCAATGTGTAAACTGCCCCTTAAAAAAGAAGCTTATAAAATCACAAACAATAGACGGTCAAATTGTGCCTAATGTGTAATTACTCGGCAAATTTGGCCTACACTAGACTTAATCAGGTCAAGACACTGTCTCATTGGTAAGCATGTGAGTAGAATGGGCGTTCTCTCTCATGATTACTGCAGAAGTTGTAGGGATGAGAAGAAGGAGGAGACTATACTATATCTGCTCTGCACTTGTCCTAGCCTGGCTCGGTACAAGCTAAAATTTTTGGGAGCTCGCTTCCTGTGTCACGGACCTCAGTAGAATGAGTGTTAGAGATATCAACTGCTTTGAAAGAAGCTCGAATTGGTTCCAGTGGGTATTGAGTGGAGAATAAAATTGTTGTGGTAAGGCTACGGACCAAAAGACAATAAAACTCTGCTGACAGCAAGACTATATATCTTGACGTTAGACTAAGATTTAAAGGGGCGAGAACGTCGACCCATTCATTCTCCATTATTGAAAATTTGTTCTATGGCATACACGTCGCTAAGATAATAAATAATACCGGTGGGAACTGGCCACAAAAAATAATAGCTATATTTTTTTAGATTTTACGTTTAGACACTGAACAAACATTAGTAATGGGACTTTATCAATAAACACGTACACGTTAAAAAAAATTGATATCGGTGATTATCAATCACACTCTAAAGTTTGTGATAAGAAATCATTTTATAATATTTCCAATAAATTTTTATACTCCAATACATATAACCAGGTGCTTATCAGATATCAGAATTATTTTTGGGAACACCAACCGAATATATAAAGTCGATACAAATTATTTTCACTAATTTAGTATCGAATTTAAAAAGTATCGGATCAACAGTGAATTACTATAGTTTTCTTAAGTTTAAAATTGAAAAGTGTTTCATTATATAACATTATATATATATATATATATATATATATATATATATATATATATATATATATATATATATATATATATATATATATATATATATATATATATATATATATATATATATATATATATATATATATATATATATATATATATATATATATATATATATATAAACTAAAAAAAGGCACGTGTGATATAGGTGGTTCAATTCGTGGGTATATCAGATCATGGCATTTTTAATCATAAATCAACCGATCATATTCATTAGATAAATCACTAAAATGCCGATTCGGAACGAACAATGATTGTCAGATCTAATTATACCCTCTTTTTGAGCCATTTAACCGAAATATCCTCGAAATTTAAATAAATCAGCTGCCATTTTTATTTCCTAATATTTTCAACTATTTAAAAGTGACAAAAACCAAAAAAAATCCAAGCAGTATTTGGAGTAAGTGGAGAAGTGGTCTCATCGCTTTGTTATTTTAAAGTGAGATTCAACTTCTCCGACTTGCTACGATACATAAAAATCAACATAAAAAAGTTAAGTGATGTTATATAACTATATACATAGTCATTGAGGTGCAGTTCCAAATTTAAACCATGTGGATGAGTGTTACCAAATAGGTCGCGCCAATAAATATCGTCTTATCATACATTTTAGAACAAATAATGATAAAATATTTTTTTTATATGATGAATAAATAATTTTATGTGAAAGGGAACCAAAACCGTTTTTATTGATGTCGAATTGTTCGGATGTTTAGCTGATTGAGCAAAATTTGTGTTCTCTTTTTTTTTATTTCAAGTTTGGCACTGTTGTACTCACCTTACACATATACACCGTACCATAACCTATGTCGATTAGTTTACTATAAATTGGTGTACTAATACAATAGTAGTATCAAAACTTATACTTGTTAAGAAAATTTTCTAAGTGTCACAACTTCGAATTTGATAAGAACGAAATACTGTATCAACAATGCGTCGTCATCGGATTCAAACCCGATAAAGATAGTTCAATCAACAACAGATGAACGGTTACTTTACCAGAGTGGATGCCGCGTATGCTATAAATCAGAGAAAAGTCTCTTGAAAATGTCAAAAATCACATTGAAGTTATACCATTGAGAGTTGCATCCTCCTAGAAATAAACCTAAGCCTGAAGGTGTACTGCAGTCCAGTGACACCTGTAAAGATATAATATGATTTACTCTTATTTCTAATTTGTTGACCTCTTAAAATATCAGCCTTCACCATTTACTCTTTGTCCACCTACAAATTATCCATCAAAAGTATACGTCGCATTCCAATCAGGATTAATTTAATTTTTAGAGTAGATTAATTTAGTCCCTTATGCTATTGCAGCATCTACAACAAACTGATCGAAGGGAACTAGCAGTACACATGAAAAAATTGTAAGATTTATGAATATATATCTTATGGAGTTAGCTCAACGTATAAGCTGGGTAGAACGCATCTCGTCGAGCATCGACATCATTTCGAGGAGTCGTCAAGCCTTATATGGAGTTCACCAATGAAAATGATGCACAAAAGCAATGGAGAAAAATGATGAAATGCATTTTTATCCCCGTGTACACCCACAGTTGGAAATTGAAAACCGCATTTTTTATCTGGGGTCCTATAGAAGAAAGGAAACCGATTAGAAGGACACCGAGACCATCTCCACTACTGTAATCTGTAAAGTAACGTATAATATTGCCTATATATGGCTCCACTTTTTGGTCAAAAGTTCCAGAACATTATAAACTCAGAGTTGATGAATAACCCTAAAAGAGCGGCTTCTTTTTAATCTCTATGGCCGAGAAGCTTCATGTACTACAGAAAACCATGAATTACATTAAGATTTCCATTCAAATCATGCATTATGCTGTTAACCTTTTAACACAGTCTGCCTTGATGTGTTCGACATCAAGACTCATACTTATCAAAATTTGTGGTACTTTTTAATTCCGCGTTTATCAGGCCATCACAATTGAACGGTTGCTTACAGAAAAACGTGCTTTTATAGACTCTTATATACACAATCATCATAAGTGACAAGGAATCCGAGGTATAAGAATCTTGTCACTCCTTCAAATGTGATGTTACCACTACTAAAACCCATTAGGTCTTGCTCTCTAAAACCAATGATGATATATTTGGTTTTGGATTCATTGATTTTGAGACCAACGGAAGCCGATAATCGTACAAGTGGATCCAGTAATACTTTGACAGCGTTGCCATTCAGTTAAATTACGCAGATATTGTCTGCATATGACAGAACCTGGTTGGACTGACGGTACAAGATGTTGTCCTAAAGTATTTCACTTATATGAAAAATAAATTCTAACATGAGATTAAAGAGTATCGGAGACAGAGCATCTTCTTGCCGTACACCAGATCTAATTGCAAAAATTGCTGATAGTTTGTTCTCATCTTTGACACAACACTTTATATATAAAACGCACATATTTGTCATGTATTTCCATACATCGCAGAGCAAACCATATAAGCTATCCCGATGGACTGAGTCATGAGGTTTTTTAAGAAATACAAGAACACTTGATGTACATCACGAGATGTCTGATCAGTGACTGACCGATTCGGATGAAATACTTCTCGATAGACACTTATAATTACCTCCACCAGGGGATTGATTCTCTTCAATATTATGTAAGACAATAATTTGTAGGCTGTGCAAAGGAGAGCTCAGCCACTGTTGTTTCCGCATTTTAAGCGATACCCTTTCTAAGAATAGGGCACAACGCGGCCACTTTCCATACCAGGCAAAACTTTGCTTTGCCATACTGATCGAATAAGGTCGAAAAGGTAGTTCCACAAATTATCCCTTTCTAATATCAAGTGCTCGGCATTAGTGCAATCAACTCCAGGGGGACGGTTTTTTTAGTCTCTGCATGGCCAGTGCGAATCCCTCATAGGATGGGTGCTATATGCACATCCCGTAGTCTGTATTTGACAACTTTCAAACACATAACATTTGACATTTGTTGAACATTTAGTAAATCAGAGAAATGCTCCTTCCAAGTGTCGAGTACTGCATCGATGTTAACACGGAGGATTCCATCCTGGTCCCGAATAGCGATAGACTTAGGTCTAAAGGTTTAATGAAGTCTGGTAACTCCTTTAAATAAGCCACGAGAACTGCGCTTATTGCTGAGTTGTTGTACTCTTAAGACTTTAGCCTTTCACCATTCATGCTTTTTCCGTCTACAGATTTGGTTGCCGGTACTCCTAGCAAGGACCGCTTTGTTCTTCCGTGCGATTTTAAAACGCATACGTGCTACTGCAACAAATTGTCCTACTTCCAAATCGGGTAACTCTCTCGTTCTCTGATCATAATAATATTTACTATGTCTTCTTCTTGTTTCAATTTTATCAGTGACGTCCTTAGAAATTTTTGGTTTTAAACTAAACGAACCAGGTACTCCGCTTTTAGTCTTTCTAGAAAATATTCTCTGCACTGGACTTGTGCATAATTTATTAGGAATATTTCTCCTGTAGTAATGCGAATCATACGTCTTCTTTGCTGTCCTTAGATTTTTTGATAAGTTGTTTAGTGAATTTTACAGCAGCTTCATGCTTTGCCGTTAGCTTGTGGGTGTTGGGGCGCTGAAGTATTATGCATAAAGCCCCACTGTCCTGCAAAATTGCTAAAATTTGTTACATGTGAAATTTATTGCTCCATCTGTCAGAACTCTCTCTGGTAATCCATGTCTGCTAAAATTTCTTCTGCAGATGTCAATAGTAGAATTTGGTGTAAGATATTTGAGTAGATCTAATTCGAAAAAATCGGAGTAGTGGTCAACTGTCACTAAGAACTTTTTTGACGATCTTTGTAATGTACATGTAATATACGTCCATTAATATAAACTGGATTGGATACGATGGCATTACGTGCGATATCATAGGTGGTTTTTGCCTTGATTTCGGAGCTCATGCCTAGCCAAAAAATATTTTGACGAGCAAGATTTAATGTTGCTTCTATACCATTGTGACTAACGTGCAGTTTATTGAACATAAGTTTTCGGAGACTAAACGGTAAGAGAACTCTATCATCTTTGAATATTAGACCATCTTCTGTTATAGCTCGTTTCTGTATTTGTTATACATCTTATCTATATATCGTATTACCTATACATCTTATCTTATCATCTTATCTTAATCTGGCACTTTTTGAATTGTTTTCGGCCAGCCATCAATCATCGGTAATTTTGACATATTTTATTAATTTATTTTTTTGTATCTTGCGTTCAAATTCTGATTGCATATTTGAACTGAATATTTTACGAATATTTGACTTTGCCGTGGCTGGATATTTTCGTCATAATTTGCCTGTGATAATGTGTCATCAATAATATTATTTTTTTCTTTGATAAACTCAACGTTGATAGACTAACGTTGAAGAGTCGTTAATTGTAAACGCTTAAGACACTTCAATAATGGCTTCTTGAAAATATTTATAAGTGGCTTGTGGTCTGTTTTAATATGTATGACCAACGATCATTTGGTCGAACCGTATGCAAGCAAACACTATAGCGAGAAGCTCCTTCGCAATATGTACATAATTACATTCAGTTGGTGTAAGCGTTCTCGAAGCATAAATGATAACTTTGTTCTATTGAGAAATAGCGGCTCCTAATGCGGTACTGCTGCAATCACATTCGATTGTAATTGGTTTGGTTTTGTCGACATAACCTAATGGGTTTATATTGGATACTAAGTTTTTGATTTTGACATATTCGTCTTCTTCACCTTTTCCCCATCTCCATGGTGTACCTTCTATAATTAATTTTCTCAGCGGAGAATAGTTATAGAATCTCATTTTTATTGGGTACCGGTCGAAACCGGATATTTTACAACTGGATTTGACGAAACTGGATATTTCAAAACTGGATATTTTAAAATGAGATAAGGTACAAAACGAGATATGGTACAAAACTGGATATTTCAAAACAGGATATTTCGATATGTGATTTAAATTTAAAATGATTTTTTAGGAAAGTTCTGGAATATGGCCAATTAGGAAGGAACTCGGTGAGTTCTAAACCGATAATGATGAAATTCGATATGTAGGATGGGAATGGCATTTTAAAATTATTTTTTGGGAAAGTTCTGGAATATGGCCAATAAAGAAAAAACTCGGTGAGTTCTTAACCAATTATGATGAAATTCGATATGTAAGATGAAAATAGAATTTTAAGATGACTTTTTGGGTAAGCTCTGGAATATGGCCAGTTAGGAAGGAACTCGGTGAGTTCTTAACCGATTATGAGGAAATTCGATATGTATGATGGGAATGGGATTTTAAAATGATTTTAATAAGTTATGTTTAAAATACTTAATGAAAAAAGTATGGAAAACAACAATTAGTATAATAACATTCATAAAATCAAAAATAACATTACCTAACGAAACAAATATAGACAAATACTTCTCACAAATGATTCTCACAGCGTAATGATAAAACCATATTAATTTTCCGAAATATACACATTTATAATTTATTTTATTTTCCTTTAATTTTTTAATTAATTTTTCTCACAGAGATTCTCTAAAGTGAAAAAAGTTATGTTAAGTAGAAGAATAAATAAAATGATGAAGATAAACTTTACTGACAGTAAACTCGATCAAGTCAATGATTATTTTAATAAGATGAGAAAAAAAGCAATTAAAAAAAAACATTAAGTGAAGGAAAATTCTATTTCTCTCCTTAGAAATATTCAAGTATGGAACCATACTGGCCTTCTGAACTTTCAGAAGTACTGGAACCTCCAGAACTTTCCCAACAAATCATTTTAAAATCCCATTTTCATCCTACATATCGAATTTCATCATAATCGGTTAAGAACTCGCCGAGTCCCTTCCTCACTGGCCATATTCCAGTACTGTCCCAAAAAATTATTTTTAAATCCCATTTTCATCCTAAACGAATTTCATCATAATCTGTTTAGAACTCACCGAGTTCCTGCCTAACTGGCCATATTCAATACATTCCCCAAAAAATCATTTTAAAATTCCATTTTCTTCCTACGTATCGAATTTCATCATAATCGGTTAAGAACTCGCCGAGTTCCTCCCTAATTGGCCATATTCCAGAACTTTCCTAAAAATCATTTTAAGTTTAAATCACATGTCGAAATATCCTGTTTTGAAATATCCAGTGTTGTACCAAATCTCGTTTTGTACCTTATCTCGTATTGAAATATCCAATTTTGAAATATCCAGAAATATCTCGTTTTGTACCTTATCTCGTATTGAAATATCCAATTTTGAAAAATCCAGTTTTGTACCTTATCCCGTTTTGTCAAATCCTATTTTGAAATATCCAGTTTTAAAATGTCCAGTTCTGAGCGGTTCCCATTTTTATTGCCAGGCGATTTTATATTTTTTATTGCTGCTGCTTTTGTATGATCTGGTTGTAAACCATTTGTTGTAAGTGTATGACCAAAAAACATTACCGAAGATTTACATAAATTTAGTTTTTTTCGATTTAATTTATACAATTGTTCTGTCTCAGGTGCAAAAATAAATTTTCTTAATTTTCATTTGAAATATTTGCGGTGCTGAATATATACCGAATGGCATGCGAAGCCATTTATATCGACCAAATAGTATCCAAAAACAAGTTAACTCACTGCTCGACTTGGATAGTTTGATCTGCCAGACACCTTTCTTAGCGTCGCATTTAAAAAAACCTTAGCTTTGCCAAGCCCTGGAAGAATTTCGTCGATTGTAGTGAATTAATAATTTGGCTGTTTAAGTGCTTTGTTTAACGGTATTATATCCAGACAAATACAATACGAATTTTTCTTTGAACAATAAGTATGTTACTGACCCAATCCGTATGTTTGTCAACTTTTGCGATAATACCATCTGATACCAAATGTTCTAACTCCTCCTTAAGACGCTTACGATAGGCCACAGGAATACGACGAGAATTTTCAAATACTGGTGAAATATTTTCATCAATCTCCAGTTCAACCTCTCCCGGTATTAGCATATCACTTAAAAATATCGCTACATTTCTCGACAATTTGTTCTGCATTTGCACCATTGATATGTTGATCCGGACATTTGTTGATATCACAGTTAGCCTTACTGATTCGATAATATAACAAGAGTTGTCTTAAATCGAATATTTTTTTACTTCTGTACTATATAATGTACCAATTTTAGAGCTGAACAAGCCTTGGATGATAATTGCGGCTGATAATCACTTTGAATTATTTGGAATGTAATTATATGTTTTCTACTCAGCAGTTTGCATGGAATTTCAGCTTTTCCTACTTCCTCGATTTGAATTCCATTGAAATCAACAAGACCTTGACCTGTGGGTAGCATCTGACATTTTGCCATACTTTTTCAAATTTCAGCAACAAAACAGCTGTCACATTGCCTTTGATAACCGATGAACCAACCTTTGCTATCATCAAATCATCACCTACGTCATCATTGATTGATTGATTGATTAATTAGAGTGTACGGCCAAGGACGAACCAGGAACTCCCGGAATGCCGGTCACCCATAACAAAACCGAAGGAATGGAAGGAATGTTAGTTGTGACAGACTCGACCCGGTTACTGACACCTATGCGATCGATAGTTAGTGTTTTTTTTTTGTGGTGTAAGGAAAGGAAGGACATGTTAGTAATGACAGAATTGGTCCGGTTACCCAGCAGCCAATATTCAAACTATACTGTTAGCATAAGACAATCACAACTTTAATGAACTGCTCTGCTTCCTGTCGTCTCGTATCAGCAACATTAATATCAGCAACGCCACCATTTATCTGTAATTTGCAAAGGTTCCCTGAAAACAAAATCTATTAAACAACTAATTGCTCTTAGTCGTAGGCTGTAATAAATTGAATTAATTTTCATCTGCCATTATAAATTAATTAATTCAAAATATAATGATATAATTAATATAATAATATGATTTCTGCAAGCCGTAAGCTGAAATAAACTGGATTAGTTTTCTCCTGAAAGTACAAACTTATTAATTTATTCCCTAACAATATATTAATATTTAAATATCAAAAAATAAAATTTAAGAGATGTAATAATTTAAAATACAACAATCCAACAACACAATTTAATTACCTAACTCCTCTTAACCGTACCCTGTAATATAAAGCATTAGTTTTCGATGGCAATTTACAAATCGATGGCAATTACCGAAATTAATTTAAATAAAATTTAAATAAGACAATTAAACGTTTGAATTCGATCGAATTAACTGTTTTATAACGAATACACAAGCACGACTTTGAAAATACTATTTTATTCACTTAAATAGAATTAATATTACCGAAATTAATTTAAATAAAATTTAAATAAGACAATTAAACGCTTGAATTCGATCGAATTAACTGTTTTATAACGAATACACAAGCACGACTTTGAAAATCCTATTTTATTCACGTAAATAGAATTAATATTACCGAAATTACTTTAAATACTGTTTTATAACGAATACAAGAGCACGACTTTGAAAATCCTATTTTATTCACTTAAATAGAATTAATATTACCGAAATTAATTTAAATAAATTTTAAATAAGACAATTAAACGCTCGAATTCGATCGAATAAACAGTTTTATAACGAATACACAAGCACGACTTTGAAAATTCTATTATATTCACTTAAATAGAATTAATATTACCGAAATTAATTTAAATAAAATTTAAATAAGACAATTAAACGCTCGAATTCGATCGAACTAACTGTTTTATAACAAATACATAAGCACGACTTTTAAAACCCTATTATATTCACTTAAATAGAATTAATATTACCGAAATTAATTTAAATAAAATTTTAATAAGACAATTAAACGCTCGAATTCGATCGAATTAACTGTTTTGTAACGAATACACAAGCACGACTTTGAAAATCCTATTTTATTTACTTAAATAAAATTAATATTACCGAAATTAATTTAAATAAAATTTAAATAAGACAATTAAACGCTCGAATTCGACCGAATTAACTGTTTTATAACAAATACACAAGTACGACTTTGACAATCCTATTTGATTCTCTTAATTAGAATTAATATTACCGAAATTAATTTAAATAAAATTTAAATAAGACAATTAAACGCTCGAATTCGATCGAATTAACTGTTTTATAACAAATACACAAGTACGACTTTGTAAATCCTATTTTATTCACTTAAATAGAATTAATATTACCGAAATTAATTTAAATAAAATTTAAATAAGACAATTAAACGCTCGAATTCGATCGAATTAACTGTTTTATAACAAATACACAAGTACAACTATGAAAATCATATTTTATTCACTTAAATAGAATTAATATTACCGAAATTAATTTAAATAAAATTTAAATAAGACAATTAAACGCTCGAATTTGATCGAATTAACTGTTTTATAACAAATACACAAGCACGACTTTGAAAATCCTATTATATTCACTTAAATTGAATTAATATTACTGAAATTAATTTAAATAAAATTTTAATAAGACAATTAAACGCTCGAATTCGATCGAGTTTACTGTTTTATAACGAATACATAAGCACGACTTTGAAAATCCTATTTTATTCACTTAAAAAATAGAATAAATATTACCGAAAATAATTTAAATAAAATTTAAATAAGACAATTAAACGCTCGAATTCGATCGAATTAACTGTTTTATAACAAATACACAAGTACGACTTTGAAAATCCTATTTTATTCACTTAAATAAAATTAATATTACCGAAATTAATTTAAATAAAATTTTAATAAGACAATTAAACGCTCGAATTCGATCGAATTAACTGTTTTATAACGAATACATAAGCACGACTTTGAAAATCCTATTTTATTCACTTAAATAGAATTAATATTACCGAAATTAATTTAAATAAAATTTAAATAAGACAATTAAACGCTCGAATTCGATCGAATTAACTGTTTTATAACAAATGCACAAGTACGACTTTGAAAATCCTATTTTATTTACTTAAATAAAATTAATATTACCGAAACTAATTTAAATAAAATTTTAATAAGACAATTAAACGCTCGAATTCGATCGAATTAACTGTTTTATAACGAATACATAAGCACGACTTTGAAAATCATATTTTATTCACTTAAATAAAATTAATATTACCGAAATTAATTTAAATAAAATTTTAATAAGACAATTAAACGCTCGAATTCGATCGAATTAACTGTTTTATAACGAATAAATAAGCACGACTTTGAAAATCCTATTTTATTCACTTAAATAGAATTAATATTACTGAAATTAATTTAAATTAAATTTAAATAAGACAATTAAACGCTCGAATTCGATCGAATTAACTGTTTTATAACAAATACACAAGCACGACTTTGAAAACCCTATTTTATTCACTTAAATAGAATTAATATTACCGAAATTAATTTAAATAAAATTTAAATAAGACAATTAAACGCTCGAATTCGATCGAATTAACTGTTTTATAAAAAATAAACAAGTACGACTTTGAAAATCCTATTTTATTCACTTAAATAAAATTAATATTACCGAAATTAATTTAAATTTAAATATGACAATTAAACGCTTGAATTCGATCGAATTAACTGTTTTATAACGAATACACAAGCACCACTTTGAAAATCCTATTATATTTACTTAAATAAAATTAATATTACCGAAATTAATTTAAATAAAATTTAAATAAGACAATTAAACGCTCGAATTCGATCAAATTAACTGTTTTATAAAAAATACACAAGTACAACTTTGAAAATCCTATTTTATTCACTTAAATAAAATTAATATTACCGAAATTAATTTAAATTTAAATATGACAATTAAACGCTTGAATTCGATCGAATTAACTGTTTTATAACGAATACACAAGCACCACTTTGAAAATCCTATTATATTCACTTAAATAGAATTAATATTACCGAAATTATATAAATAAAATTTAAATAAGACAATTAAACGCTCGAATTCGATCAAATTAACTGTTTTATAAAAAATAAACAAGTACGACTTTGAAAATCCTATTTTATTCACTTAAATAAAATTAATATTACCGAAATTAATTTAAATTTAAATATGACAATTAAACGCTTGAATTCGATCTAATTAACTGTTTTATAACGAATACACAAGCACCACTTTGAAAATCCTATTATATTCACTTAAATAGAATTAATATTACCGAAATTAATTTAAATAAAATTTAAATAAGACAATTAAACGCTCGAATTCGATCAAATTAACTGTTTTATAAAAAATAAACAAGTACGACTTTGAAAACCCTATTTTATTCACTTAAATAGAATTAATATTACCGAAATTAATTTAAATAAAACTTAAATAAGACAATTAAACGCTCGAATTTGATCGAATTAACTGTTTCATAACAAATACACAAGCACGACTTTGAAAATCTTATTATATTTACTCAAATAGAATTAATATTACCGAAAAATATTTAAATAAATTTTAAATAAGACAATTAAACGCTCGAATTTGATCGAATTAACTGTTTTATAACAAATATACAAGCACCTCTTTGAAAATCCTATTATATTCACTAAAATAGAATTAATATTACCGAAATTAATTTATATAAAATTTAAATAAGACAATTAAACGCTCGAATTCGATCAAATTAACTTTTTTATAACAAATACACAAGTACGACTTTGAAAATCCTATTTTATTCACTTAAATAGAATTAATATTACCGAAATTAATTTAAATACTGTTTTATAACGAATACACAAGCACGACTTTGAAAATCCTATTTTATTCACTTAAATAAAATTAATATTACCGAAATTAATTTAAATAAAATTTTAATAAGACAATTAAACGCTCGAATTCGATCGAATTAACTGTTTTATAACGAATACATAAGCACGACTTTGAAAATCCTATTTTATTCACTTAAATAGAATTAATATTACCAAAATTAATTTAAATACAATTTAAATAAGACAATTAAACGCTTGAATTCGATCGAATTAACTGTTTTATAACAAATACACAAGTACGACTTTGAAAATCCTATTTTATTCACTTAAATAAAATTAATATTACCGAAATTAATTTAAATAAAATTTAAATAAGACAATTAAACGCTCGAATTCGATCGAATTAACTGTTTTATAACAAATACACAAGCACGACTTTGAAAACCCTATTTTATTCACTTAAATAGAATTAATATTACCGAAATTAATTTAAATAAAATTTAAATAAGACAATTAAACGCTCGAATTCGATCGAATTAACTGTTTTATAAAAAATAAACAAGTACGACTTTGAAAATCCTATTTTATTCACTTAAATAAAATTAATATTACCGAAATTAATTTAAATTTAAATATGACAATTAAACGCTTGAATTCGATCGAATTAACTGTTTTATAACGAATACACAAGCACCACTTTGAAAATCCTATTATATTTACTTAAATAAAATTAATATTACCGAAATTAATTTAAATAAAATTTAAATAAGACAATTAAACGCTCGAATTCGATCAAATTAACTGTTTTATAAAAAATACACAAGTACAACTTTGAAAATCCTATTTTATTCACTTAAATAAAATTAATATTACCGAAATTAATTTAAATTTAAATATGACAATTAAACGCTTGAATTCGATCGAATTAACTGTTTTATAACGAATACACAAGCACCACTTTGAAAATCCTATTATATTCACTTAAATAGAATTAATATTACCGAAATTAATTTAAATAAAATTTAAATAAGACAATTAAACGCTCGAATTCGATCAAATTAACTGTTTTATAAAAAATAAACAAGTACGACTTTGAAAATCCTATTTTATTCACTTAAATAAAATTAATATTACCGAAATTAATTTAAATTTAAATATGACAATTAAACGCTTGAATTCGATCGAATTAACTGTTTTATAACGAATACACAAGCACCACTTTGAAAATCCTATTATATTCACTTAAATAGAATTAATATTACCGAAATTAATTTAAATAAAATTTAAATAAGACAATTAAACGCTCGAATTCGATCAAATTAACTGTTTTATAAAAAATAAACAAGTACGACTTTGAAAACCCTATTTTATTCACTTAAATAGAATTAATATTACCGAAATTAATTTAAATAAAACTTAAATAAGACAATTAAACGTTTGAATTTGATCGAATTAACTGTTTCATAACAAATACACAAGCACGACTTTGAAAATCTTATTATATTTACTCAAATAGAATTAATATTACCGAAAAATATTTAAATAAATTTTAAATAAGACAATTAAACGCTCGAATTTGATCGAATTAACTGTTTTATAACAAATATACAAGCACCTCTTTGAAAATCCTATTATATTCACTAAAATAGAATTAATATTACCGAAATTAATTTATATAAAATTTAAATAAGACAATTAAACGCTCGAATTCGATCAAATTAACTTTTTTATAACAAATACACAAGTACGACTTTGAAAATCCTATTTTATTCACTTAAATAGAATTAATATTACCGAAATTAATTTAAATACTGTTTTATAACGAATACACAAGCACGACTTTGAAAATCCTATTTTATTCACTTAAATAAAATTAATATTACCGAAATTAATTTAAATAAAATTTTAATAAGACAATTAAACGCTCGAATTCGATCGAATTAACTGTTTTATAACGAATACATAAGCACGACTTTGAAAATCCTATTTTATTCACTTAAATAGAATTAATATTACCAAAATTAATTTAAATACAATTTAAATAAGACAATTAAACGCTTGAATTCGATCGAATTAACTGTTTTATAACAAATACACAAGTACGACTTTGAAAATCCTATTTTATTCACTTAAATAAAATTAATATTACCGAAATTAATTTAAATAAAATTTAAATAAGACAATTAAACAATCGAATTCGATCGAATTAACTGTTTTATAACGAATACATAAGCACGACTTTGAAAATCCTATTTTATTCACTTAAATAAAATTATTATTACAGAAATTAATTTAAATACAATTTTAATAAGACAATTAAACGCTCGAATTCGATCGAATAAACTGTTTTATAACAAATACACAAGCACGACTTTGAAAACCCTATTTTATTCACTTAAATAGAATTAATATTACCGAAATTAATTTAAATAAAATTTTAATAAGACAATTAAACGCTCGAATTCGATCAAATTAACTGTTTTATAAAAAATACACAAGTACAACTTTGAAAATCCTATTTTATTCACTTAAATAAAATTAATATTACCGAAATTAATTTAAATTTAAATATGACAATTAAACGCTTGAATTCGATCGAATTAACTGTTTTATAACGAATACACAAGCACCACTTTGAAAATCCTATCATATTCACTTAAATAGAATTAATATTACTGAAATTAATTTAAATAAAATTTAAATAAGACAATTAAACGCTCGAATTCGATCAAATTAACTGTTTTATAAAAAATACACAAGTACAACTTTGAAAATCCCATTTTATTCACTTAAATAAAATTAATTTTACCGAAATTAATTTAAATTTAAATATGACAATTAAACGCTTGAATTCGATCGAATTAACTGTTTTATAACGAATACACAAGCACCACTTTGAAAATCCTATTATATTCACTTAAATAGAATTAATATTACCGAAATTAATTTAAATAAAATTTAAATAATACAATTAAACGCTCGAATTCGATCAAATTAACTGTTTTATAAAAAATAAACAAGTACGACTTTGAAAATCCTATTTTATTCACTTAAATAAAATTAATATTACCGAAATTAATTTAAATTTAAATATGACAATTAAACGCTTGAATTCGATCGAATTAACTGTTTTATAACGAATACACAAGCACCACTTTGAAAATCCTATTATATTCACTTAAATAGAATTAATATTACCGAAATTAATTTAAATAAAATTTAAATAAGACAATTAAACGCTCGAATTCGATCAAATTAACTGTTTTATAAAAAATAAACAAGTACGACTTTGAAAACCCTATTTTATTCACTTAAATAGAATTAATATTACCGAAATTAATTTAAATAAAACTTAAATAAGACAATTAAACGCTCGAATTTGATCGAATTAACTGTTTCATAACAAATACACAAGCACGACTTTGAAAATCTTATTATATTTACTCAAATAGAATTAATATTACCGAAATTAATTTAAATAAATTTTAAATAAGACAATTAAACGCTCGAATTTGATCGAATTAACTGTTTTATAACAAATACACAAGCACCTCTTTGAAAATCCTATTATATTCACTTAAATAGAATTAATATTACCGAAATTAATTTATATAAAATTTAAATAAGACAATTAAACGCTCGAATTCGATCAAATTAACTTTTTTATAACAAATACACAAGTACGACTTTGAAAATCCTATTTTATTCACTTAAATAGAATTAATATTACAGAAATTAATTTAAATACTGTTTTATAACGAATACACAAGCACGACTTTGAAAACCCTATTTTATTCACTTAAATAGAATTAATATTACCGAAATTAATTTAAATAAAATTTAAATAAGACAATTAAACGCTCGAATTCGATCGAATAAACTGTTTTATAACAAATAAACAAGCACGACTTTAAAAACCCTATTATATTCACTTAAATAGAATTAATATTACCAAAATTAATTTAAATAAAATTTAAATAAGACAATTAAACGCTTGAATTCGATCGAATAAACTGTTTTATAACAAATACACAAGTACGACTTTGAAAACCCTATTTTATTCACTTAAATAAAATTAATATTACCGAAATTAATTTAAATAAAATTTTAATAAGACAATTAAACGCTCGAATTCGATCGAATTAACTGTTTTATAACGAATACATAAGCACGACTTTGAAAATCCTATTTTATTCACTTAAATAAAATTAATATTACCGAAATTAATTTAAATACAATTTTAATAAGACAATTAAACGCTCGAATTCGATCGAATAAACTGTTTTATAACAAATACACAAGCACGACTTTGAAAACCCTATTTTATTCACTTAAATAGAATTAATATTACCGAAATTAATTTAAATAAAATTTAAATAAGACAATTAAACGCTCGAATTCGATCGAATAAACTGTTTTATAACAAATACACAAGTACGACTTTGTAAATCCTATTTTATTCACTTAAATAGAATTAATATTACTGAAATTAATTTAAATAAAATTTTAATAAGACAATTAAACGCTCGAATTCGATCAAATTAACTGTTTTATAACAAAAACACGAGTACTACTTTGAGAAAATCCTAATTTATTCACTTAAATAGAATTAATATTACCGAAATTAATTTAAATAAAATTTAAATATGACAATTAAACGCCCGAATTAACTGTTTTATAACAAATACACAAGTACGACTTTGAAAATCCTATTTTATTCACTTAAATAGAATTAATATTACAGAAATAATTTAAATAAAATTTAAATAAGACAATTAAACGCTCAAATTTGATCGAATTAACTGTTTCATAACAAATACACAAGCATGACTTTGAAAATCCTATTATATTCACTTAAATAGAATTAATATTACCGAAATTAATTTAAATAAAATTTAAATAAGACAATTAAACGCTCGAATTCGATCGAATTAACTGTTTTATAACAAATACACAAGTACGACTTTGAAAATCCTATTATATTCACTTAAATAGAATTAATATTACCGAAATTAATTTAAATAAGTTTTAAA
The DNA here is from genome assembly GCA_963556175.1 of Tipula confusa. Taxonomy (NCBI): domain Eukaryota; kingdom Metazoa; phylum Arthropoda; class Insecta; order Diptera; family Tipulidae; genus Tipula; species Tipula confusa. The sequence goes on from OY744478.1 coordinate 3,205,936, forward strand.
TAAGACAATTAAATGCTCGAATTCGATCGAATAAACTGTTTTATAACGAATACCTAAGCACGACTTTGAAAATCCTATTTTATTCACTTAAATAGAATTAATATTACCGAAATTAATTTAAATAAAATTTAAATAAGGCAATTAAACGCTCGAATTTGATCGAATAAACTGTTTTATAACAAATACACAAGCACCACTTTGAAAATCCTATTTTATTTACTTAAATAAAATTAATATTACCGAAATTAATTTAAATAAAATTTTAATAAGACAATTAAACGCTCGAATTCGATCAAATTAACTGTTTTATAAAAAATACACAAGTACAACTTTGAAAATCCTATTTTATTCACTTAAATAAAATTAATATTACCGAAATTAATTTAAATTTAAATATGACAATTAAACGCTTGAATTCGATCGAATTAACTGTTTTATAACGAATACACAAGCACCACTTTGAAAATCCTATTATATTCACTTAAATAGAATTAATATTACCGAAATTAAATTAAATAAAATTTAAATAATACAATTAAACGCTCGAATTCGATCAAATTAACTGTTTTATAAAAAATAAACAAGTACGACTTTGAAAATCCTATTTTATTCACTTAAATAAAATTAATATTACCGAAATTAATTTAAAATTAAATATGACAATTAAACGCTTGAATTCGATCGAATTAACTGTTTTATAACGAATACACAAGCACCACTTTGAAAATCCTATTATATTCACTTAAATAGAATTAATATTACCGAAATTAATTTAAATAAAATTTAAATAAGACAATTGAACGCTCGAATTCGATCAAATTAACTGTTTTATAAAAAATAAACAAGTACGACTTTGAAAACCCTATTTTATTCACTTAAATAGAATTAATATTACCGAAATTAATTTAAATAAAACTTAAATAAGACAATTAAACGCTCGAATTTGATCGAATTAACTGTTTCATAACAAATACACAAGCACGACTTTGAAAATCTTATTATATTTACTCAAATAGAATTAATATTACCGAAATTAATTTAAATAAATTTTAAATAAGACAATTAAACGCTCGAATTTGATCGAATTAACTGTTTTATAACAAATACACAAGCACCTCTTTGAAAATCCTATTATATTCACTTAAATAGAATTAATATTACCGAAATTAATTTAAATAAAATTTTAATAAGACAATTAAACGCTCGAATTCGATCGAATTAACTGTTTTATAACGAATACATAAGCACGACTTTGAAAATCCTATTTTATTCACTTAAATAGAATTAATATTACCGAAATTAATTTAAATACAATTTAAATAAGACAATTAAACGCTTGAATTCGATCGAATTAACTGTTTTATAACAAATACACAAGTACGACTTTGAAAATCCTATTTTATTCACTTAAATAAAATTAATATTACCGAAATTATTTTAAATAAAATTTTAATAAGACAATTAAACGCTCGAATTCGATCGAATTAACTGTTTTATAACGAATACATAAGCACGACTTTGAAAATCCTATTTTATTCACTTAAATAAAATTAATATTACCGAAATTAATTTAAATACAATTTTAATAAGACAATTAAACGCTCGAATTCGATCGAATAAACTGTTTTATAACAAATACACAAGCACGACTTTGAAAACCCTATTTTATTCACTTAAATAGAATTAATATTACCGAAATTAATTTAAATAAAATTTAAATAAGACAATTAAACGCTCGAATTCGATCGAATAAACTGTTTTATAACAAATAAACAAGCACGACTTTAAAAACCCTATTATATTCACTTAAATAGAATTAATATTACCAAAATTAATTTAAATAAAATTTAAATAAGACAATTAAACGCTTGAATTCGATCGAATAAACTGTTTTATAACAAATACACAAGTACGACTTTGTAAATCCTATTTTATTCACTTAAATAGAATTAATATTACTGAAATTAATTTAAATAAAATTTAAATAAGACAATTAAACGCTCGAATTCGATCAAATTAACTGTTTTATAACAAAAACACGAGTACTACTTTGAGAAAATCCTAATTTATTCACTTAAATAGAATTAATATTACCGAAATTAATTTAAATAAAATTTAAATATGACAATTAAACGCCCGAATTAACTGTTTTATAACAAATACACAAGTACGACTTTGAAAATCCTATTTTATTCACTTAAATAGAATTAATATTACAGAAATAATTTAAATAAAATTTAAATAAGAAAATTAAACGCTCAAATTTGATCGAATTAACTGTTTCATAACAAATACACAAGCATGACTTTGAAAATCCTATTATATTCACTTAAATAGAATTAATATTACCGAAATTAATTTAAATAAAATTTAAATAAGACAATTAAACGCTCGAATTCGATCGAATTAACTGTTTTATAACAAATACACAAGTACGACTTTGAAAATCCTATTATATTCACTTAAATAGAATTAATATTACCGAAATTAATTTAAATAAGTTTTAAATAAGACAATTAAATGCTCGAATTCGATCGAATAAACTGTTTTATAACGAATACCTAAGCACGACTTTGAAAATCCTATTTTATTCACTTAAATAGAATTAATATTACCGAAATTAATTTAAATAAAATTTAAATAAGGCAATTAAACGCTCGAATTTGATCGAATAAACTGTTTTATAACAAATACACAAGTACGACTTTGAAAATCCTATTTTATTCACTTAAATAAAATTAATATTACCGAAATTAATTTAAATAAAATTTAAATAAGACATTTAAACGCTCGAATTTGATCGAATGAACTGTTTTATAACAAATACACAAGCACGACTTTGAAAATCCTATTTTATTTACTTAAATAGAATTAATATTACCGAAATTAATTTAAATAAAATTTAAATAAGACAATTAAACGCTTGAATTCGATCGAATTTACTGTTTTATAACGAACACACAAGCACGACTTTGAAAATCCTATTTTATTCATTTAAATAGAATTAATATTACCGAAATTAATTTAAATAAAATTTAAATATGACAATTAAACGCTCGAATTCGATCGAATTAACTGTTTGTAACGGATCAAGGTGCGAGTCCCAGAGGTGTCATTAAAACGACACCTTTGGGATCCGCACCCCGATGGCGTTAACAGAATCTTCGGACCAGAGGCTGAGCGCGGTTATTGAGCCGGCTAGAACTCAGGGAGTGATGGGCGTGGGATTTGCCCAGCATGGTCCAAAGCTTGAAAAACCGCGGGATGGAAAACAGGAAAGGAAAAGGAAGGAAAAGAGGTGGGAGAGTGGATATACTCACCCTTCGGCCATCATGCGCCCCCACACGCATGAGACCGAACCGTCGAGATCATCACATCATCACAATAAACAAATTATTTTGACATTATAAAATTCAAATAAATTTAATTAGAAAAAAAATAATGGAAAAAAAAATTATCAACAAGAAAAACAACAACAAAATAAATCCTTAACTAACTTAACTATAAAAAATACAAAAAAAACTTAACTACGACTTATCTAAATTACCAACACCAAAAAAAATAAAAAAAATACAAATCTTAATCTTACCCCTCCACCAACATGAGCCTTAAAATTAAATTTGTATAATATGAATTTGATGTTGAATTTGTTATTGTTGTTGTTGTTGTTGACGTTCTGCAGCTCAATTTTACGTTAAGTATTATAATTAGGATTATAACGTCGGTGTTGTTAGGATTATTGTTGTGTTGGTTATTATTATTATTATGGTTGTAACTATTATTGTTGTAACTATTATTGTTGTAGTTGTAATAGTTCGTTTATTACGGTGTCCAGCTGATGGTGCATTAATTCACTCGAACCACGTTTGCTCACTTTTACAAATTTTAAAAAAAAATTTTCAATAATATATATATAGGTCTATGCCTATGTAATAAATGTGTATATTTTCAAATACAATAAGATATTTTTAATTTTTATTTAATTTAACAAACTAAATTTTTTTTTATTTCTATAATACTGTTAGTTAATCTATTAAACTATATTTTTTTCTACTTCACAAATTTGGTTTTTCCTTTTTATTTAATTTAGAAAACTAAATTTTATAAGTTTTTGTTTCTTTAGTTATAATATTTTTATTTAATTTATTTTAATTCGCATATAAAACTCGATTTTTGCAAAAAACTCACTATCACTAACCACAAATAAATCTCGACTATCAAGCGTGGTTCAACTAACCATCAATAAATTTCGACTCTCTTTATAAAATTTAATTATCGACTGATCCCCCGCATGGCAATGGACGCATTTATATATAATTATACCGGTGAATATGAATTCTCCTCTCTTTACAATGCTTGTACAAGTATGCGTTTGTACACCCACTCACATCCCGTTACTCAAGTTGTGAAACGAAAGTAAGAGAAGTGAGCGGGTACACAAACACAACACACAGAAATCATTATAAAGAGAGGAAAATTCATCAGCGGTGGTCACAGATTGTAGCGCGTACCACAAGGTACGCGTTACAAAACGTGGGGACGTCCCACACCCTGAGAAGTCTCAAAGCCGGGCACTGACGTTACTTCCTCAAACATACAATACAAGGGGGGGAAGGGGGGAAAACCTAAAACGATGGCAATCAATTTTCTGTTACCAGACAACAGAACTCAATATAGGCTTAAGCGCGAATATCTTTTAGATGGTAAGTACCAATGGGTTTGCCGACTAAATCTTGCATATTGTATGCCACGTTTTCGGACCTTGAAGCGATGATAGCGGGTTTAAATTTGGAGGCCAATTTGGCGGAAAATCGTGTACGGCATCGCTCAAGGCGAAATTCCGTACAAAAACGGGTTGCCCTACATAGAAAGTCCGATTGCTACTACGCAAATTGTACCTCTGAGCTACCTTGGCGTGGGCAATTTTAAGGTAATGCTTAATCTGGTCTTTCACCAAACTGAGCCGATTAGATTTATCCAGTACTTGAACTTCGTTGGAATCACTCGGGTCCAACAACCGACGCAACTCGTAATCCGATCCATGCAACGACATATGCTGACCGAACACGACATAGTGAGGGGAATAGTGCAGGGTCTCATGAACAGCGTTGCGTAAAGCAGCCGCTACCTCTTGCAAATGTTTGTCCCACTCACTATGCTCGTGATCGTCAACATACGCTCGAATAGCAGAAATCAGGGTTCGATTAACCCTCTCCGATGCGTTACTTTGCGGAGAGTACACAGGAGTACGCATGTGGGAGATTCCATATTTATTCAACAATTCCTTAAACAGGTTAGACAGGAACTGCTTGCCATTATCAGACTTGATCATCTCGGGGACGGAGAACATCATAAAAATTTCATTTTCGAGGAACGTACATAAGGAAGAAGCAGAGGCTTCACGCAAAGGTTTAATGAACACGAATTTGGAAAAATGGTCCAGAACTATACAGATCACCGTGTTACCTCGTTTTGACCGTGGGTATGGACCTAGAAAGTCCACGAAAAGTTTTTGGAACGGACGCGTCGACACCGCAGGAGCTCCCATTATGGGCCTTGTAGAGAAGTTGACAGCTTTGTTCATTTTACACTTAGGACAGACTTTAACATAATCTTTTACTTGACTTGCCATACGTGGCCAATAAAATTGTCGCTGAAGTCGTTCAAGGGTTTTTCTGCTGCCTAAGTGTGCTGAAGTAGGAGGAACATGTGCCTGTTCGATCAGAGATTGCGTTAAGGAAAGAGGAACAACCAGTTTAAACGCAGGAAGATCCGTGTCTATGTACCGAGTGCCATAAGACGGAGCAATTAAGAGTTTGTCCTTCTGGACTTGGAAATTGTGCTCGACATTTTTCATTTGCTGGACTTTGGCGATCTGAGCCACATATTCGGGATCTTGAAACGATGATGAATTCAAGTCAACATGGAGAACAGAAACTGCTGAAGGAGGAGACACAGGAATAGAAAGTGAATTAACCTCGTCCTCAAGCAGATCATGAATGAGCAAACATCCTCCAGATTGCGAACCAGAATCGGGCATACTCTTTACTTCGGAATCATCTCCAGGAAGAGGAGCTTCATCGCAAAAAACTCTAGACAAGGCATCGGGTACTATGTTCACCGACCCTTTTCGGTAACCAATCTGGAAGTCGAATGCTTGCAGCTTTAGGCTCCACCGTGCTAACCTCCCCGACAGATCCTTCTGTGACATCAACCAGTGCAAACTGGCATGGTCTGTGTATATCACAAAAGGATACCCTTCTACATACGGCCGAAACTTTTGTACACTGAGTACCGCGGCGTAACATTCCAATTCGGTGACCGAGTAATTCCGTTGTGCTGCGTTGAGTTTGTGCGAAATATACTCAATGGGATGTTCCCCTCCTTCGGAGTCAACCTGGAACAACACACCACCTACGCCGACGGTACTGGCATCGCACTGTATGTAGAAGGGCTTACTATAGTCCGGGTTAGTCAGCACGGGAGCAGAGGACAATGCATTTTTCAGAGCATTGAAGGATGTGTCGGCCTCCGGGGACCATCTGGTTTTAGCACGTTTTCCGGTAAGATCGGTGAGGGGAGCAGCGAGCGAAGCGAAATTGGGGATGAAACGGCGGTACCATCCACACATTCCCAGAAAGCGTCGAATCTGTTTAGGAGTTTTAGGGATTGGGAACTCTAAGATGGCTTTACACTTATCAGGGTTTGTGCGGAGGCAACCATCACCGACGACATACCCCAAGTAGTCCACCTCTCTCAACACGAACTTACTTTTGGACAGGTTGATGGTTAATCCAGCGGAGGTCAACAGACGAGCAACTTCCTTCAATAGGTCGAAATGTTCAATCAGAGTGGCGGATGTGACGAGGAGATCATCGAGGTATACGAACACACGATCGTGCAGTTGGTGAGGGATCACCCTGTGCATGAGGCGACAAAGCGTCTGTGGCGCGTTGCATAAGCCAAAAGGCATTACAGTGAACTGGTACAAGGGCCGTCCAGGAACCGTAAATGCTGTCTTATCTCGGGATTGTGGGTCGAGAGGTATCTGCCAGAAAGCATCTTTTAAATCAATAGCCGATATGTATCGGGTTTGATCCAAACGACCCAACAATCCGTTGATAAGAGGCAGCGGATACGCATCTTTAACGGTGGCCTTGTTCAGTTCTCTAGCATCTAAGCACATACGAACTTTACCATTAGCCTTACGCACCAGAGTAACCGGTGAACACCATGCACTTTGTGACACCTCGATGACTCCTAAAGACACCATCCGATCCAACTCGTCATACATGAGCTTCTGGATGGCGGGTGAAACGGAGTAAAAGCGTTGTTTGACAGGTTTAGCCGAACCCACTTCAATCGAATGAGATAGAAGAGGCGTCTTACCTAAACCTAGTTTGGAACTTGAAGGAAAAAAATTCTTAATGTCCGTTAATGTTTGTTGTTGCTCACTAGAAAGAAGATGAAATTTAGATTCAGTGGAAGAATCAATCAAATCGTTGGCATCAGTCAAAGAAGAAATTTTTGGAATAATCCCAAAGCGATTCCAAAAATCAATCCCCAAATAAAGAGGTTGCTCTAAAGAAGGGACCAGATACAATTTCATTGAATGAGAAACATTTCCGAATTTTATCAATGCATAGATGTAGCCGAATACGCGCTGAGAATGCCCACTAGCCATATGAATATTTGAAGGAAAGTTATGAAATTGAACAGAAGAGTTAACAAGCAATTTCTCCGATCCGCGACCCAAAACGCTGATGCTCGCCCCGCTATCCAACAATCCCCGATAAGAAACGCCATCAACCAAGACGTTGGCATAAGGACGGTTATCCCCAACTTCCGACGTGATTAATGACGTAACAATTAAGGATCGAAGATAACGTCTTTTTTTCCAATATCGTTTGGCACGCATCGAACGACGAGATTGAGAGAAACTTAGTGGTTTATTTGACAAATCAGGTTTTAAAGGAGAAATAATGTTAAATGACAAATCCGGTGTTGAAGACATGATAGAGGGTTGAGACAAATCCGAGGTATGATGATTAATATAAGGTTGAGATACATCTGAGGTGTTGGTTGCTACATCTAAAAACGTCGTTGAGTCAACCGAGTTAACTCCGGGTCTGTATTGGAAGCCGCATCCTGCAGTTGTTGTTGAGGAGGTAACAAAACTCGAGGCGGGTTGCTTATTTGTGGTTCCCGAGGACCCATCCTCCAAGAACCACGCTGGGGGTTTTCCGCACAACGCCGACAAGTGGAAACTACTGTGCTTTTTAAACCACATTTAAAACAGAAGTATCCCACAGGAGGGGTCGGACATTCCCGAAAAGTATGGCCGATGTCATCACAGTTAAAACAGATAATATTGTTATTACCTGTGCCAGAAGATTGCACCACCGCTGGACGATCACCAACCGCGCGACCCGTGACAACACCCGGACCTCTCGCAGGACGACTAAAGGCTTCTAATGCAAATTCAGTCGGTCTATCAGTACCGTGCCCGCTCACAAATGAAGCTGAGGCCATTTCTTCATCATTTTGACCGACTGCCCCGTCGCCCATACGAGGTAGTCACAGGATTAGCCCCGAATCGTTGGATAGTGGTCTCCCAAGCGGTGCAACTTTTAACCAACTCTTGAACATGGTCAAAATGCCGGTCGGTGAGATGAAACTGTAAAGCCGGTTTCATGTTGCTCCTCAGGATCTGAATGAGCTCCTCATCTGCATATGGAGTGCGGCACTGCAGAGTCAAAGCCCATATGTGGTTGTAGAAGTCAATAAAATGTTCACCTGCCTGTTGTTTCCGTGACTCTACCATCTGACGGATTTCATAATTGGTTCGCCGGTCTTTGAATCGCTCAACTAAAGCGTGACGCAAGTTACTCCAATTAGCTGCTGGATTATGTCGACGGTATGTCCAATACCACTGCAAGGCCACATCCTTAAGCAGGAGATGTAGTTCATATAGCAGAACATCAGGAGACACTCGTAGAGAAGCTACAACGGAATCTAGTTGAAACAGGAACATATTAATTGTGATTCCGGTAGGCGAACCATTATAAGATATGCCACACCGGGCGAGCGAACGACGATCATAACCAGGGATACCAACCTGCGGAGGTACATACACGGTGCTGTTGTGTAATGGATTTATTAAAGGGTTACCCGGCGAGTCAAGCCCCTGAGATGATCGCCCATTGGGAACTTGACCTACCATGGATGACGTTACACCTATTGGTGCAGGAAACTCGGGGTTTTGAAACTGAACTTGTGGTTGCAAAACAGGAACTACGGCTGGCTGAGAACCACCTTGCGGACTGGCTACTATAGGTATCACAAGCGGATCCTGAATCAACGGCGGAGGCGAAAGAAGACTCGGCTGAGCTGCTTGCAGCGACTTCAATTGTTCAGTCAGAGTCTTTACTTGCTCCATCAACTGGGCTACCAAATTTGCGGACTTAGCCGGTGTGGGCTCCACCACAGCGTGTGTAGGCAGCTCCAAATCCTGGATTACTTGATCCACCATAAGACTTACCACCTCGTCTGTACTCGAGGGAGGGACTGGTAATGGGGTTACCAACTCCTGAATCACTACCTTTTCGGCCTTTTCGACTGAGGTGTTCAGGTCATCATTACCGTCATCTAGTGTACTGATAAGCTCGTTGCAGGACCTCAACAAATTACGGGCGTCCGTTCCATATCCGGGGGAGGTTCCGGCTCGAACCAGCCTTCCCTGAACATGTCGCAATCGAGATAATATCACTTGGACTTTCTGAGTCGCTTCATCACCTTGCAGGGCTTTAACTGTCGTCGTCTCAAGTTGTAGACCGATCAACTTAGATCTACACTGGCCAAGTTCGGCCATCGGCTTCCGAGCCGCCCGATCATGCATCTTAGTGGGGACATACGCGGGGTCGTCCTTTTCCTTAGCGATAAACTCCCGTAGAAGCGGGAGGGTATCGACGATGAAATGTGGTCGCGACCGCAATAAACACTCGACCTCAAGTTCATCCAATTTGAGGTGTGTGAGATCCATTTCTCAAGCTTAGAATAATAACGAAATTATGGGTTGTTTGACAAATTGGTGCGTTGAAAAAAAAACAGTTTATATGGAAAACAAAATTAATATGATACCGCAAGTATCAAAGAAAATGAAAATAAATAAAAAATGTGTGTATGGATATATAGAGATAGAAAAATAAAAAAAAATATACTTGTTGTTTGTTTCAACCAAAAAAAACAAAAAAACCAAAGAAAATTCAAATATGCACGAGAAAAAAAAATTGTATGCAATAACAAGCTATAGAGCTCAAAAGGCTGTGATAAAAAAAAATTTGGGTAATTAAAGAATTCAAAATAAACAATGATGATGTGATGCTCCCGACGATCCAGCCACATACGTGGGAGGCTGACCGAAAGGTAAGTATTAAGAGCAGGAAGGGACAGGAGAGATAGAAATGAATTGACCTGCACCGGCATCAATCACCAGCAAAGATCGAGAAACACGCCAAAGTCAACACTGATAACAGTGGAAATGGTCGTGGTTCCCGATCCAAGCCAATGAGAGACTCGGCACAGGTCAAAACACAAAAGGAAAAGGCTGACTGCGTAGGCGCATCCATTCGATGACAGTCAAACAACGCCAAGCGTTGGAAAGCCATTCGAATGGATGCGACCATTCAGTCGGAAACAGGAATCTGAAAAATGGAAAGGATGAAGCTGATGGACACCCACCTCAAATGCAATCAACAACGAAAAGCGTTGGAAGCCATCTGAAGTGACTGACCATCAGTCAGGGATGGATTGAGATTGAACTCAGTGATCACCCTCATTCGGTGGAAGTCAAACAACACAAGTGTTGGAAACCAACCGAATGAATGTGACCACTGGTATGGAAAGCAAAAGGAATTGGAAAGAGAAAGGAAAAAAAATGGAAGAGGTAAGGTAATTTGCCGAGAAAGTTTGGGCGCCACTGTAACGGAAGTTACAGTGGAGGATAATGGATTAGGAAATAGGATGGGGAAGGTCAGGTAAGATAGCCATGGTTGGGCGCCACTGTAACGGATCAAGGTGCGAGTCCCAGAGGTGTCATTAAAACGACACCTTTGGGATCCGCACCCCGATGGCGTTAACAGAATCTTCGGACCAGAGGCTGAGCGCGGTTATTGAGCCGGCTAGAACTCAGGGAGTGATGGGCGTGGGATTTGCCCAGCATGGTCCAAAGCTTTAAAAACCGCGGGATGGAAAACAGGCAAGGAAAAGAAAGGAAAAGAGGTGGGAGAGTGGATATACTCACCCTTCGGCCATCATGCGCCCCCACACGCATGAGACCGAACCGTCGAGATCATCACATCATCACAATAAACAAATTATTTTGACATTATAAAATTCAAATAAATTTAATTAGAAAAAAAATAATGGAAAAAAAAATTATCAACAAGAAAAACAACAACAAAATAAATCCTTAACTAACTTAACTATAAAAAATACAAAAAAAACTTAACTACGACTTATCTAAATTACCAACACCAAAAAAAATAAAAAAAATACAAATCTTAATCTTACCCCTCCACCAACATGAGCCTTAAAATTAAATTTGTATAATATGAATTTGATGTTGAATTTGTTATTGTTGTTGTTGTTGTTGACGTTCTGCAGCTCAATTTTACGTTAAGTATTATAATTAGGATTATAACGTCGGTGTTGTTAGGATTATTGTTGTGTTGGTTATTATTATTATTATGGTTGTAACTATTATTGTTGTAACTATTATTGTTGTAGTTGTAATAGTTCGTTTATTACGGTGTCCAGCTGATGGTGCATTAATTCACTCGAACCACGTTTGCTCACTTTTACAAATTTTAAAAAAAAATTTTCAATAATATATATATAGGTCTATGCCTATGTAATAAATGTGTATATTTTCAAATACAATAAGATATTTTTAATTTTTATTTAATTTAACAAACTAAATTTTTTTTTATTTCTATAATACTGTTAGTTAATCTATTAAACTATATTTTTTTCTACTTCACAAATTTGGTTTTTCCTTTTTATTTAATTTAGAAAACTAAATTTTATAAGTTTTTGTTTCTTTAGTTATAATATTTTTATTTAATTTATTTTAATTCGCATACAAAACTCGATTTTTGCAAAAAACTCACTATCACTAACCACAAATAAATCTCGACTATCAAGCGTGGTTCAACTAACCATCAATAAATTTCGACTCTCTTTATAAAATTTAATTATCGACTGATCCCCCGCATGGCAATGGACGCATTTATATATAATTATACCGGTGAATATGAATTCTCCTCTCTTTACAATGCTTGTACAAGTATGCGTTTGTACACCCACTCACATCCCGTTACTCAAGTTGTGAAACGAAAGTAAGAGAAGTGAGCGGGTACACAAACACAACACACAGAAATCATTATAAAGAGAGGAAAATTCATCAGCGGTGGTCACAGATTGTAGCGCGTACCACAAGGTACGCGTTACATGTTTTATAACAAATACACAAGCACGACTTTGAAAATCCTATTTTATTCACTTAAATAGAATTAATATTACCGAAATTAATTTAAATAAAATTTAAATAAGACAATTAAACGCTTGAATTCGATCGAATTTACTGTTTTATAACGAATACACAAGCACGACTTTGAAAATCCTATTTTATTCACTTAAATAGAATTAATATTACCGAAATTAATTTAAATACAATTTAAATAAGACAATTAAACGCTCGAATTCGATCGAATTAACTGTTTTATAACAAATACACAAGCACCAAATCGTCACCTGCGTCATCATTGTCATCAAATTTGATTTCTTAACAGCTTTTCCTGTATTAATTTTAGAATTAGATTTTGTCTTATTATTTTTATTATGTCGGCAACATGCCTCATGGTGCTTGTATCTGCAAACTGTGCATGTGTGACCTATAGAGGGACAGATACCCTTCTCAAATACATGTTTTGTTCCACAAAATAAACATTGCTTTGTCGTCTTATGATTTGAAGATTGCTGAGATATTTTTTCTTCGTCTACTTTACATACCGGAATATTTGTTTTTGATTCGTTGGAAATCACACTGGTTACTTTGCTTGATTAAGAGTAAGATCAGATTTTTCCATAAGTTTCCTCTTCACTTGTGTGTTTCTTATGCCAATACAATCGCTTAACAATTTGTTTGACAACTCAGCAAAACTATATGCACACAACTTCACTAATTTTTTAGCCGCAGTAAATAATTGTCAAATGATTCGTGATCCAATTGATCACACGTATTGAACATATATCTATCGTAGATCACATTCGAATTGGCACTAATGCAAATGTGAATTTTCTTTAACACTAATTCGTCCGATATTTTGTCCTCATCACCAAGACTAAAATTCATAAATTTTTCTTTCGCCTTGGAACCAATAGCAGATAAAAATAATCTTTCCAGTCCGCTTCAAATATTTCGAAATTTTCTCGAATTTCCCCGTTTTCGACTTCGAGGGGTGCTGGTTAAGGAATATTATTTGGTGTATAAGCAACATTTGTTTTATTAAGTTCCATTTGAAGCGCTTGCATATGCTCAGTTAAATTCGTCATCACTGCTGATTTTGCTTTAACATATGCCATAAACTGTAACGTCTAATGCCAAGTAGGGCGTTGCAAGTGAGTGAAACTACTGACAAGCGTGACCGTTTGGCGATAGAGAAGAAACTGGATAATAAAAGTATTTTGTTTTTAATTTTTTTTTTCGGAATTAACCCGTTAATCTGTTTTTTTTTTTGGATGGGGGGATGTGGCTATATAAAGCGTGTTGGATGGTCAGTTGAAAAAAAAGTCTATATAATTTTCTAAAGTTGTTTTTTAAGTATTTAATATTTTACGATTTTTCTTAAGTTGGAAAATATATATTTTGAGAAATTTAAAATTCTAACGTAACTAGAAGTGGTTAAATATTTTTGGTTAAATGTTATGTAAAATGTTAATGTAAGGAAAAAAAACAAAATGAAAATCATGTGATTAAAAAAATTGGAAGAACCACATTGAGTATGGAGAATGGACATGCGGTTTTTGTGATACCAAATAAAACTTTAAGAGTTAGAAATATAATTACATACCATTAAGAACAAATATATAATTGTTTTTCTATTATAGTTAAGATTAATTAAGTATATTTTATCTTATTAATTAAGATAGTTAAGATTTTGTTTTTTTTTTTCATTTCTTAGTTACGTTAGATAAGTATTTAATCGGTTTCAGGATATTAAATTTTTTTTCGTTTAAAAAAATTGTGAAATTTTTTGTAAGAAGCATTATTTTGTTTTCTCTCTCGCTCTCACCATTCATATTGTTATGTTTGTTAAATTTCTCCTTTTGAATATAATGAACGGTTAAAATCATCAGTAAGGATGGGTTGGTAAGTTGGGACACCGCGTGTAAGGGAAGTTGGTCCATGCCTTGATATCTTTCTCTCTTTTCCCCAAATTTTTCTTTATATTTTATAACTTTAATTTCTCTTTTTAGGAACGACCAAAAACACAAATGGATACAATAATAATTTATCTTAACTTTACTTTGCAAGATTTGAGATGAGAATGAATATTCAAAGATTTACGAAATATTTATATAGAATAATATAAAGTAAATAAAAAATGGAATATATGCTGAATGCACAATTCTCATAGTTTTGAATTTTTATGTTAAAGTTTTAAATACAATAAATAATTTCTATGTTACTTGATATTTTATATTGGTTGGCGATAAATTTAATTGATGATTGCTTCCGGATGATGCAATATTGGTGTTTCTTGGTGATGATGATAATACTGTGTGTTACAATGTGGTATTATTGGATGAGGATGTAACTACCTATCATCACGTGCTCAGCGGTTTACATGCACTGACTCGTGTTGAATGAAAAATCATAGCATGCATTTAGGACTATAATATAACAACACTCATCACGGTTGCTGACGTTATCTCCACTGTAAAGTAATGTATAGCGTTGGACACATGACCTCCACTTTTTGGCCATCGAATTTCTAGGAGAGCAACGAGTTCCAAGCGATACTCTTTTATGGCTGGTTTTGTTTACGTCTGCACGTCCCACGTACCAATCCTGAACAGGTTGTAAGTTAACACGATCGGGGGTCGGTTTACATTTTGGCGATATCCTTTTTTATTGAGGTTTTTTCGAATACGGGTAGTCAGCCCAGAGATCCAACGTTTGTTTAATTGCCTCCTTTGACAAGCCAAGGATGCTGTGTAGATGCTTGTTTAGAAGTCTTTTACGAAGCATGGGAAAGCCCCCAACAACAGAGATAAAATACTACATTAAAATACTATAGTTTTATAAACTTTGGAAAATCAAGGTTAATGCTAAATCAAACCCCAAGCTGTCATATTCACTTACTCAAAATTCGTCAAATCAAAAGCGGTAACGACTGTGTTGATTGTTGATAACTCAGCCATTCAATGGCAGAGCAACGGCAAATACCTTGGTTGTACTTTGGAGTTTGACATTCCCACTCCATATAAATTCTAAAGTCAGCATAGCGAACAAAGTTTTATTAGCCATTTGCTCACTTTTCCATTCGCAATCAAAACTTAATACTTAACAAAGTAGCCATTATAGACATATAGACTAATTAGTCTGTTATAACATATATATAATCTGTTATAACATATGTTATAACATATGCATGCCCACTTTGGGCTAATGCCCTAAGCAAACTCGACGCACAATAGGCGCGTAATACGCGTCTATATGTCAAAGACGCGAAAAACATAAATAAAAAAATTTTCAATTCAAACTCGACACGCGTTTTGGCATTTCCACACTTTAACATAACCTACAATTTTATTGTGCTTATAGTGTTATAATACAAAAAAAATTACATTTTACGTTATATACTTAACTATATATCCTTTTATCCTTTTAACTATATCATTTTATAAATTTAATTGTAAATTACAAAACTCCGACAGTTTTCACTCACTTCTTAATAAAACCAATAAATTTTTAAGAAATAAAAATATAAATATATATATTATTCGAAAAAAACCAAAGATTTTATTAATATTTTAAATAAATTTCACTACTAGTTTCGATTTTAGAAAAATCATCGACAGGTGATTATTTGCAATTAAAGTTAAAGTATAACAAAATTTCTTATTTATACTAAAATATAAACTTAAAAAATTAAACAGGTAAAAAAATTTAAACAGGTAAAAAAAAAAAAAAAAAAAAAAAAAAAAAAAAAAAAAAAAAAAAAGGGGAATTTTTAAAGTGGTGCAATTATGAAAAGGGAAACAAAGTAGGTACAGGTATGGTCAAAAAATTAACAAGAGGTTAAAAGCTAATTCTAGGGGGAGTAACCTAGCTTAAATAGAGGCGATGTTATTATGGCTTCTTCGGTGTTCATCAAATGTTCGGTGTTGGCTATATAAAATGACTCATACGCATCCAGTTTCCATTTTTGGTGTATAGTTTTAATAATTTTAGAATTGATATTGTCTATGGAGTGGCATTTTCCAATCATATGTTCAGCGACGCTAGATTTGGTTCGGTTTGCTTTCTCGTGCTCTTTAAGTCTCGTACAAAATTCTCTGGAGGTTTGTCCGATATACGTATCTTCACAATCAGAGCATTTTATCTGATAAATACCAGAGCGATGGGAGAATGGTTCTTTATCCTTGTAGTTGTTGAGCTCTTTTTTAATTGTGTTGATTGGTCTAGTTACTAATTCAATATTATGTTTACGAAAAACTTTCTGTAGTTTGTTAGTGATTGCCGGGAAATATGGTAAGCTAACGCGGGTTTTAACAAGATCTTTACAAGGTGACAATGTAGTCAAAAGAGATTTGTTGTTTTTGACTCTATGTTTATTGATGATTTTATCCGCAAAAGTAACTGAGTATCTATTAGCCACCGCAGTCTCTCTTATAAATTTAACCTCCTCAATAAATTCCGATGGGTCCATTGGAATACTGAATAATCGGTGAGCCATTGAATGGAAAGCTGCTTGTTTGTGACTGATATGGTGGAAAGAATCTGTAGTAATGAATCTATTTGTACTGGATGGTTTTCGGAAAATGCCGAATTTAAGTTTATTGTTGCAGTTTCTTATGATTTTGATATCCAAAAAATTCAAGACGTTGTCTGCCTCAGTTTCCATGGTAAATTTAATAGTTGAGTTTATGCTATTTATGTGATTGAATACTGATGGTAAGTCACCTCTTTTGACAACTGCAATTATATCATCCACGTATCTGTACCAAACTCTTGGGAAAAACCAAATCTAGCGTCGCTGAACATATGATTGGAAAATGCCACTCCATAGACAATATCAATTCTAAAATTATTAAAACTATACACCAAAAATGGAAACTGGATGCGTATGAGTCATTTTATATAGCCAACACCGAACATTTGATGAACACCGAAGAAGCCATAATAACATCGCCTCTATTTAAGCTAGGTTACTCCCCCTAGAATTAGCTTTTAACCTCTTGTTAATTTTTTGACCATACCTGTACCTACTTTGTTTCCCTTTTCATAATTGCACCACTTTAAAAATTCCCCTTTTTGTTTTGTTTTCCTTTTTTTTTTTTTTTTTTTTTTTACCTGTTTAAATTTTTTTACCTGTTTAATTTTTTAAGTTTATATTTTAGTATAAATAAGAAATTTTGTTATACTTTAACTTTAATTGCAAATAATCACCTGTCGATGATTTTTCTAAAATCGAAACTAGTAGTGAAATTTATTTAAAATATTAATAAAATCTTTGGTTTTTTTCGAATAATATATATATTTATATTTTTATTTCTTAAAAATTTATTGGTTTTATTAAGAAGTGAGTGAAAACTGTCGGAGTTTTGTAATTTACAATTAAATTTATATAATGTATCACTCACGTCACTCCGTACCAACAAACAATTATGTATATCATTTTACCTATCCTTTTATTGTTTTGCCATTACATACATGTACTAACTAATTTATGTTATGAATCTTTTTACGATATCTTTTATTTAGTTTCAACTGTATTAGATTTTTAAATATTTTTGGTGGGAGCACAGCACAAATATTTAAAAATCTACCACTAATTTATGTATTATGCCAAAACCAACACTATTGTATATTATACAAGCCATGAAGCTTGGCTAAATAAAACATATTATGACTACTATTTAGTGTATGTGTTAGTGAATTTGACTACAGTAAAAATCGAAACAAAAAATTATATTTCGCACTGTCCATACTCCTCTAAATTCAAAGTACATAACATTTCTACAAAAAAAACGAAACAAAAATTATATTTTGCGACTGTCCACTCTGCTCTAAATTATTAGTATATAGTATAGTATATAATGAAGTAAATAATAATAACAATACTTCTCTCTCTCGTTAAATAATAAATTTGTTTTTTGCTTTGTCTTAAAGAGCGCAACATACTGTTGTTCCTTCATTCGTATTCATTTTTGATTTACATCAAAGCATATAATAAAAGTATATACAAATTATACTACGTCACAACACTAATACTTAGGTATAGTAGTCACTTTTTGGCATGAGTATCGCAACTTCATGGCTTGTATATACATTTGTGTTGGTTTTGATTATGCCCTAAACAAACTCGACGCACAATACGCGCGTAATACGCGTCTATATGTCAAAGACGCGAAAAACACAAATTAAAATTTTTTCAATTCAAACTCGACGCGCGTTTTGGCATTTCCAAACTTTAACATAACCTACAATTTTATTGTGTTTATAGTGTTAAAATACAAAAAACTTACATTTTACGTTATTTATTTAACTTTATCCTTTTATCTTTTTAACTATATCATTTTACCATTTTAGATTTTTAAATAATTATGGTGCTAAAATATTTAAAAATCTACCGCTAATTTATGTTTTATATAAAACTGACATTTCGAAGCGAAACAACGTAAAAGTAGAAATGATTTCTAATTTTACGTAAACGACGCGCGTCCACTATATATTACTTCATATGATTCCATTGATTTTACTTTTACGCGCGTATTGCGCGTCGAGTTTGCTTAGGGCATAACGCAAAAACTAAAATAATTACATTTGTTAGTCAAAGAAAATTTAACATTTAGTTTTTTTTAACGCAAAAAAACAATTTTTATAGTAATTTGGAAGTTCACAGCATTTAAAACATACCCTCCCGGCGCAAAAAATGTATACATCAAAAGTGTACAATATACGAACGGTTTATGTACAGTTTTTTTAAAACACACTACCACATATATATTTTTATTGTTTATCCCAAAACCAACACAAATGTATATACAAGCCATGAAGTTGCGATACTCATGCCAAAAAGTGACTACTATACCTAAGTATTAGTGTTGTGACGTAGTATAATTTGTATATACTTTTATTATATGCTTTGATGTAAATAAAAAATGAATACGAATGATGGGACAACAGTATGTTGCGCTATTTAAGACAAAGCAAAAAACAAATTTATTATTTAACGAGAGAGAGAAGTATTGTTATTATTATTTACTTCATTATATACTATACTATATACTAATAATTTAGAGCAGAGTGGACAGTCGCAAAATATAATTTTTGTTTCGTTTTTTTTGTAGAAATGTTATGTACTTTGAATTTAGAGGAGTATGGACAGTGCGAAATATAATTTTTTGTTTCGATTTTTACTGTAGTCAAATTCACTAACACATACACCAAATAGTAGTCATAATATGTTTTACTTAGCCAAGCTTCATGGCTTGTATAATATACAATAGTGTTGGTTTTGGTTTATCCCTACAGCAAAACCCTCTTTACTACAAGCAAAACTGTCTTTATTATACAAGCCCGATTGTCACCAATATTATTTCATTTTCTTGTCCATCTATATTTGAAAGCATCGGTAATCGGTACACTATACAAATCAGTGAGAATTTACGTAAAAATTTAAAATTAAAAAAAAACAATTGTGCTGAGAAAATATAGTATAGAAAACAGAAATGTAAAAAAAAAACAAATGAAATATTCTCTTCAGTTTTTATATATTTGTATCCATTTTTGGTTAATACTTTATTTTTTTAGTTTTATAACGAATTTCCAAAGAAAAGTTGTGAGAGCTGCACTACCATTGTTGCTCCAATAAATCGTCACATTTTATTAATACAAATTTATTATCTGTCTCACATTGTTGATTCCTTAAAATTTCCTTACATACCACATAGTTCAGAGACAGATACTTGTAGCATCGTTGTTGGACGTACTTCTTGCAAACGTACTAACAAGATTTATTTCGAAGAGAGAATGAAAATAAATGAATACAAACGTACCGTACAATATTTCAAAGAATTTCATTGGTTGATTTTATATTTTATCTTCAAGATATTAGTGAAATGAAAGTATATTTATTCTATTTTCTCACAAATACTTTCAAGTTTAGATGGACAAAATAAGAATGTATCTGCGTCAAAACCCTCTTTACTACAAGCCGTCTTGTAACTTTCGTTGACACATATCATCATGGATTTTTAAAATGTATTAGTGAAAATATATACTTTAGATGTATTAGTAAATATCAAAACTCAATATAAAAATTTAAAAAAAATTGTGAACGCATGCGCATTATTTGATTTTAGTGTTTATTTCTTTTACACAATATTCGCTATCATATCCCGACACAATTTTCTACTTACAATACAATCAAAGTATATATTTTTGTATAGCACGAGTATGCAAACAATACGGCTTGTAGTTTGTATGGTTCTGCGGGATATGATAGCGAATATTGTGTTAAAGGAATAAACAACTAAATCAAATAATGCGCGTGCGTTTACAATTTTTTTTATTTATTTTTATATGGAATTTTGATAGTTACTAATACATCTAAAGTATATATTTTCACTCAAAACCCTCTTTACTACAAGGCGTCTTGTAATTTTCGTTGACACATATTATTATGTATTTTTATAATGTATTAGTGAAAATATATACTTTAGATGCACTAGTAACTATCAAAATTCCATTAAAAAAATTGAAAACGGACGCGCAATATTTTAGTTGTTTATTCCTTTTACACAATATTCGCTATCATATCCCGACACGATTTTCTACTTACAATACAATCAAAGTATATATTTTTGTATAGCATGAGTATGCAAACAATATGGCTTGTAGTAAAGAGGGTTTTGTTTTCAATAATGCATTTTAAAAATACATGATAATATGTGTCAACGAAAGTTACAAGACCGCTTGTAGTAAATATATGTAGTGAATATATTCGCGATACATATTTTGTAATTCGTATATGATCGCGCGATCAGCCATTTTGCATTTAATTTCATTCAAGTTAAACCATCCTAACCATGCGCGATATTTTAGTTTGGAAATTATTTTTAATAATTTTATTGTCATATAGATTTTTACTCTCAGAAATTAAAAAATTGTCTTTGCTTCTTCATATTATGTGTTAGCTAAGAAACAATATTTATTATTTATTGTATGATATTTTTTCTAACTCTTTTAATATTTTTAGGTGTCATTCTGTACTCTGGATATATTCTTGGTTGTTACGCTTTTACGTAAACATTACGAAGACTTTTATTTACACGAATACATATATAAAGGTGTTCGTAAATTAGTTTCAATTCTCTCATGACAAATGTTTCATTTACGTAACATAAAGTGTACTGTTTTAGTGTAACGTTTAGGAATAGTTTAGTATTGCAAAGTCTTCGTAAGCTGTACGTAAACGTAACGCCATGCCAAAAGGGTAAAAAATTAATTATGTCATCTATGAACGAACACTTAAACTAAAAATTAGGGCAATTTTTCAATTATTTCTGCCGATGAACACCAGTTGTATCGTAAGGATAAGTAATACGAGAAAAGTCATATTCGTATGAGAAATGTACAAAATAAATGTTAGATTACATTTTCTTGTTATTTGCCGTCATATTTTTATTTTCAAGTGAGTACTAATTAGATATCAAATTTATATAGTTATAGCGTACAACTGATATAACATCAAATAACGGAGTTTTGAGTTCTTATAGAATTAGTTCTGTTCTGAAGAAAATTAAATATGCGTTCAATATTAATTTATTATAAAACAAATCAAACATTTAATATGAAACGCAAGTTTTATTTTCTTCAGAACAGAACTACGTGTATAAGAACCCAAAATACTGTATTAAAACTATCATTCATTATTTGATGTTATATCATTTTACCGCTATAATTATATAAATTGTACGTCTAATTATTTTAAACTTGGAGATGGTAAACAACAAGAAGATGTCATCTAAAGCTTACATTTTTAATTCTCATTTCCTTTTTGTCTCGATTACATGGCGAGTATTTATAATAATAGGCATTCGACCAACAGAAAAAACGATTAAACATTTTTAAATTTAAATTTTTTTTTATTTTATATAAAAAGGCATTTTAAATCACTCCCACAAATGTCTTGTTAACATGAATAATCTGCTTTATACTAAAAAATGGTTAACTTTTCTGTTGAATTGCGGCCTAAAACCAAACGAAATTTTTATTTAAATAAATTAATTAAAACTATTATTACAAAAAAAACTTATCTGCATAGGAATTAAGCACGACATTTAGTGAATAAGGTCTATGTCAATGTATTAAAAATATTTAGTTAAAACAATTGAGGAAAACAAATCGAGGGGAAATATTTTTAACAATAAATATAAATTTGCCGTGTGAATGTTGAATTGTTAAAATTTTGATAGCTAAACATCGTGCACTAATTTTTATGTTTTTCACGTTAGGGTAAACATGTTTTCCCAAACAAAAAAATGGCATTTCAATATTTATTACATTTCCTTATGGTGTCGCATTTTACAACCAAAACTGTAACTAAAAAATTGTAATCATATTTTCCTTTGACGTTTTGGGCATCATATAACCATAGATAAATAATTTACTAGTAATTTATTTTATCTATTTTTATCTATTATATTTCTACCACAGTTAAAGTATTTTTTTTAACCGATTCGCACACGGCCTAAATCCAACGACAGCATGATTTCGTAAAATTTTGTTTCGGAGAAAACTTCTAGATGGCACACCAAACGTGAACAATAGCGCCGATCTCACACAAAGGCCCTACACACGATCCGATTTGGTTGGTCCAACCAAATTGGTATGTTGGTACAACCAAATCGGTTGTACATACACACGATCCAATTTTGTTGGTATGTTGACATCAGAAGATCCAATTTGGTTGGTCCGATTTTGACCTATATTTTATTTTATGTATGTTTCACAATATTAAAAAAAAAACTATTTTGTATGTTTACTACTTTCCCATTTCGCTTATGTTTTACTATAGACTAAAATAATATCATCCAACAGTAATACACACGATCCAATTTGGTCGGTTGGATGGAAATTTCCATCCAACATGTCCGACCAATTTGATTTTAACCAACATGCATCCACACGTACCAATTTCCAACCAAGTTGGACCAACCGTCCGACCAAATCGAATCTTGTGCAGGGCCTTATACACATATTTTCGACAACTTTTTTTTTTTTTTTTGATAGGTAGAACGAATCTAGTTACTAATTCGTTCAGCGCAAAATTTTTCTCATAATTTTTTTACTGATTCATCATGCGCAAAATTTTTCTCATAATTTTTTTAATTGAAATATCGCGAGGAACTTACATGACATCTAGTTTTCGTAAAAAAAATTAGTTTAGTAACCGTATGTAGATGATGCTATATAATTTTGCTAACGTTTTGAATAACATTATAATGTACACACATATATACGAGATGTTTAAGAGTATTTTCCACGATGAAACATATTTTATATGCACGAAAAACGTGAGATAAAAATATAAATTTAACTGTTGTACGAGTGTGACGGACAACTTTTGCTGCACGCTGTGCATACAAAATAATTTTGTATTTTTTTTTTCGTTTTGTCGCCATAATTATGGCAGCAAAACGAAAAAATACAAAATTATTTACAAAAAATATAAAATCGGATGGTTGAAAATTGCTGCAAAATAAAAATGCACATACAAAATTATGTAGACGAGAAAATATTTCTAGCACACAAATATAAAATTTTTATTTATTTTTTTTATAGCTAAATTCATTATATTTTAATTTTCAGTGTGGTAACAACTAAAATTTAGAGGTTAAAAAATTAATTAAATATGATATTATTGAAATATTTTGATAAGTGTAGGACAATCTCTTAAAAAAAATTAAATAACACAATTTATTTTGGAGATGTGCACATAAATTTGTGATTTTTTTAGGTTATTTAGGGAAGGCGTCAGCTTTCATAAACTATGAAATTTAGCTATAATAAAAAACAAAAAAAAAAACTATTGTCAACTATTGTGTAATATAACATTATCTGTCTTGTTTTGGTTTTGCTGCGGATTTTATTGTTAAGCTGCATAAAAAATATGTTTCATTGTGGAAAAACACCATATAATTTATTTACATAGTCATAAATAACAAATTAAAATTGTATTGCTTTTCCCCGCCCGGAGCAAAAAATGTATACATCAAAAGTGTACAGCATACGAACGGTTTACGTACAGTTTTTTTATAACACACTACCACATATACATTTTTATTTTTTATACTCTTCAGAATATATTCGTACTACATATTTTTTAATGCGTATATGATCGCGCGATCAGCCATTTTGCATTTGATAAAGCAATATTTTTATCGTTAATCATGTGAATAACTCTATTTTGAATTTTATCGAGACATTTGAGATTTGATCTTGGAGCACCACCCCAGACAAATGAATTAAATTCCATAATGGGCCTAACATAAGCCTTGTATAACTTAAGAACTTCTATAGGGGTAAAATAAAAGTTACACCGTCTAATGAAACCCAGATACTGACTAGCTTTTTTTGCAATAGAATATATATGTTCTTTCCAAGAAAGATCACTCGAAATGTTTAAGCCCAACATTCTAAGAGAGGACGACTTATTAATTTGAATGCCGTTTATAATGGGTGGAACATAATTTTGAATTTTTTTTTTGTGAAAAAAGACACGCTTGGAATTTCTGTGGATTAAATTCTACCCTATTAGATTTGCCCCATTCAATGACCTTGTCAATGCAAGTAAGAAGTGAATTATGCATAATTTGACGAGAGCAAGATAAATGAGAATTACAGTCCTTTTGGCTATTAAACTCAATAGAAGCAGACACTGTAGTATCATCAGCAAAAGAGTGGATATCACATGATGCCAATTTAAAAATATCATTGATATAGATCAAAAATAAGGTAGGCGACAAAGATGAACCTTGCGGTACACCAGCATTGATTTCATACGAGTCGGATGAAATGCCGTCTAATACTACCTTAATCGATCGTCCCATTAAATAATTCTCTATCCATTTAATTAGAGAACTGTCAAGATTCAGTGACCGAATTTTATTGATCAGGCTTTGATGCCATACTCTATCAAAAGCTTTTGAAATATCTAGAGATACGACACTTGACTCACCATATTTTTCAATACTTTTTCCCCACAAATGAGTTAAATAGGCAATAAGATCACCTGAAGAGCGATTCTTACGAAACCCATATTGAAAATCTGATAAAAGCGCATGCCTTTCGAGATAGTTCATTATGTGAAAATTCACAATAGATTCCATTGCTTTAGATAAGGTTGACAACAAAGCAATTGGGCGGTAATTGAAAGGAGAAGTTTTATCACCTTTCTTAGGAACCGGTTGAATATTTGCTGTTTTCCAAATAGAGGGAAAAATGCCAGAGTTTACTGATAATTTAAACAGTTTGGCAAGAGGTTTAGCTAGGGAAAAATGACATCAGTTTAGGACAATTGATGGTAATCCATCAGGCCCAGTTGCTTTGTATGGACTCAGATTTTTAAGAACTTTAGAAACAACTCGAGTACGAAAATAAATTTTGGGCATAAATGAAGAAACAGTAGTACATGCTGGTGGGGATTGGTTAGGGAGAAAAGGGAGAGTCGATGTGGAAGCAAAGTGAGACGCTAATAAATTAGCTTTTTGAATGGTGGTTTTATAATAGTTATTATTATAAAACAATAAGGGGATAGATGTTGTCTTACCGCTAAAATTCCTTTTAACCAAGCTAGCAAACGACCAAAAAGTTCGGTTGTTTGCTTTAGAAACTAATACATTTCGTATTCGATTACGAATTTTGAGGTCATGGTTTAATTTAGACCTGATTATGATAGCATTCGATTTATTACGGGCTATTCTAAATTTAATGAGATTTTCATTAGAAGGATTACTGAGATAATTTAAATGAGCACATTTTTTCTCGGAGATAGCAAACTTACAATTTGCATTAAACCATTGAGTTTTGTGGGGCCGATTTCTTTTATAAAAGCTAGGAATGAATAACTTCATTCCTTTTAAAATCACCGAAGTTATAAGCTTGGATACTGTATCAGCATTATTACTTTTAAAACACACAGACCAATCAAAAGAAGAGAAAAATACATTGAGACTATGCCAATCAGCATCATTGAAATTCCAGATTAGCCTAGGTGTACATGTAATAAGCTCCGAAGTAGGTCGGGCAATCGGAAATTTCGCTGAGACCAATGCATGATCAGAAAGACCTAGAGGAGCATTAACATCAATAGAATATTTGTCAGGCATGGTAGTCAAAAACAAATCCAACAAATGAGATGAATGACCTAATATGTCAGGGTACCGAGTTGGTTTGTCTACAAGTTGGACAAGACTATTCATCCCCGCAAACAATTCAACATATTCACCTGTTTGATCTCTTGGTTGAGAAAATCCCAACCAAGTGTCATTATGAATATTAAAATCTCCCAAGACAATCACTTTTTAATATTCATAATGACACTTGGTTGGGATTTTCTCAACCAAGAGATCAAACAGGTGAATATGTTGAATTGTTTGCGGGGATGAATAGTCTTGTCCAACTGGTAGACAAACCAACTCTTATTTACCAATTTAAATTACCAATGTAAATAAAAAGAATCCCAATTTACAACTCTGAGTTTATTTCCGTTAGTTTAGAAAATTTAGATTTAATATTGTAAATAAATATATTAAATTCATTAACAATAAAAGATTTTTTATTTAAAAAGCTAATTTTTTCATTATTGAAATTAATAAAATTAAATGTGTACGTAAAAATTACGCCTAGATGGTACATAAGCGAGCCGTAAATGTTACGCTTTTACGTAAACATTACGAAGACTTTTATTTACACGAATACATATATAAAGGTGTTCGTAAATTAGTTTCAATTCTCTCATGACAAACGTTTCATTTACGTAACATAAAGTGTCCTGTTTTAGTGTAACGTTTAAGAATAGTTTAGTATTGCAAAGTCTTAGTAAACTGTACGTAACCGTAACGCCGTGCCAAAAGGGTACTGGTGGAAAAAATATTTTAATTTAAAAAATTCAATGTGTAAAGTAAAACGAAACGTCACTGTGCAGAAGAAACAAATCGCTTATATTAAAAATAAAAAAAAAATTGATTTCTAGAAGCTCATCTAATGATAAAAAGATAATACATCAAATTGAACGTTTGACACACATAAATCTGTTAACCAAATATATAAAAACACGGAGCGTGAAATTGCATTAGTCCTTTATTTTAAAGCCCCATCCATTTATAATTATTTAAAAGATTTAGGGTTTAGATTACCTTCTAGATCAACAATAAATACATGGCTTCCTATTAAAACACTTTCTTTCGGAATTCATGACGAAAGTTTCTTAAAAATTGATGTGTTTTAATTTTTAAGAAACTTTCGTCATGAATTCCGAAAGAAAGTGTCAATATTGTTCTAATTCACTAGAAAATGAATGTGTTCTCGTTTTTGATGAAATCAAAACATTTTGTTTCTTCGAGCCGGATCTAATTATAAACCATCAATTGAGTATAATTGCTCGATGGATAGTATAGACGGTATTTGTTTTGACGGTGCACACAGATCAAATGCGGTTGGCAAACAAGTTTGTGTTTTTTTAATTAGATGCCTCCTTACTTCATGGAATTTTGTTGTTGGACACGTTTTGACCAACTCAGCTATAAAAGGTGAACTATTGGAAATACAAATAAAACGAATTTTAGAGAAATGTATTAAAAATAACATTCGAATTCGAGTCTTAGTGTGCGATCAGGGGTGCTATTCTTGAACCATTACGAAAATTTTCGGTACCGAGTTAGTGTCAAAGTATTACGAAAATCATAAAATGGTATTCTTGAAATTGGATTACGAAAATTTTCGCAACAGAACGTTACGAAAATTTCCGTAATGGTGTTTTGGTTCCTTATTTCATTTTTGTAATGAAATTGCATGTAATAATTTTATTTTTCATGAATAAGAGTAAGATATATTATATGAAAATTAGAGAACCGATAATAAATTTGGTAAACAATAATTAATTTATGTGTCTTCACTTTTAAATTAATTGATACATTAAAAGATGATAATAATTGCACAGTATAGATTCATTCTTACTTGCATTAAGAATTTTTTGTGTTTCCGCGATTACCAAACCAACGTAACAAAATTCATATGCTTTGAAAAATTAATATTTTTAGAAGAAAAACATAATTTGTTCAGTAATTATTAAATTTATTAATTAATTAATTGTTAGTAATATAATTATTCGAAACGCATCCTCTTATGTACAGAAAAAATTAACATAATTATTTTTTCTGTGTCTTTTGTCATTAATTTAGTTCGTCAATCGTCATCGATGTTAAAAATATCGCAACACAAAAATTTAAAAAAGAATTTTTTTGTTGGAAATTGTTAAATCTGAGGTGGCCATTTTGACCGTATACAGTCTGACACTGGGGCACCGAGGTCGTTATTGGAATTATTTACAAATTAGTTAAAAAAAACATAAAATATGACTTAAATATATTCCTTGTTCGCAATTCACATTTTTCTTTTTTAAATTACAACCAAAAGAAGTTCATTTTGTTTAAATAATCACTTGGTTTTACGTAATAAAGTTACGATAATATAAGTATCAATCATTTAAAATTTCATTTTATCCTTCTTATTAATAAAGAAATACAAATAAACATTTTTTTTAACTTTTTATCATATAAAACGCAAATTTCAATTTATGTCAAAATCGAACAATTTTTGCTGTCAAAAAATGAACTATTCCATAATTTTTATTCACCACGGGTTTGTTTCCGTAATAGTTTCAAGAATATCAATTAATGATTTTTCCATTACGATTACGAAAACAGCGTTACGAAAATTTAAGATACCGAAAATTTTCATCATAGTTCAAGAATAGCACCCCTGGGTTCAAATAACCGTTCTCTTTGTCAGCGTTTAAATATAATTTCCGAAAATCCATATTTTGTTTTTAATAATTTACAAATTTTTGCTTTTTATTGTACACCACATCTCATAAAATCAGTTAGAAACGTACTTATTTCTAACATACTGGAAACCTGTGGTGGTATTGTAAATTTCAAATTTGTAACACTAATTTACGAGTTTGATAAAACAAATAGTGTTAAAATGTGTCCAAAGCTGACCATAAAACACATAGAGCCCAACTATTTCGGTAAAATGAGAGTATGCCTTGCAACCCAAATAATTAGCAACTCCGTTGCTTTAGCGATAAATCTTTCATTACATTTAGGTAAATTTAATAATGATGAAATTGATTCTGCAATTGCGACCGAAATTTTTTTTTAAAAATTCAACGATTTATTTGATTTTTTTAATACGGATTCCAGCCGTGTGTTTTCCAACAATCTTTTTATTAATAGAAATGATAATAATTGTATACATTATTTAGAACCAGGAAAACGCAAAAAAACAGTTTATACATTTAAAGGTTTTATGCAAAATATCAATGCCATAATTGGTCTTACAAAACAAATATTCAGTGTATATTCTGCAATAGATAAATTACCAACCCGCAGGCTTAATCAAGACATATTAGAAAATATTTTCAGCTTGGTACGTAGCAAAGTCGACAACAATCGCAACCCATCACCACAAGAGTTTAATAATGCATTTAAATTCCTAATGAACATGAAAATAATAGTTCCAGAAATAAAAAGGAAAGCTGCCAACTGTGCTTCGACAGAGACCTCGAACACTCTTACAGCACCACCGATTTGACTGTCGAAGATATTCATATGTTGGAAACAATAGTGGAAACAGGAAATATAGAAAAAACCAATGAGGACTCTTTCAATATATCTGAAGCGCAACTATTAATAAAATGAAAATAAAATCGATGATGAACAGGTTAACAATGTTATAACATATTTTGGTTCTTATGTAACCACCAAAATAATTCAAAGAGAATATTCACCTAGAGAATATCTACTCAACATAAAATTTGAATCAAAATCTCAAACCTTTTCGGCAGCTAGCACAAAATTTTTTGAATTATGCAGGATGTATATTCAAAATTTTCAACAAACGTTTGTTAAACGGATTCATTTAAAATGTCTTAAAGAAAAGTATATTCAAGAGTGCATAGAATTAACCAATAAGATTGATTCCTCTTGGTATGCAGAAACCAATAATTGCTACAACCATAGAATTAAAGCATTAAATGTTTTATTGTTAATTCTTATTAGAAAAAACAGCCAATGGATTGTGGACGAAAAAAAAGTAATTGTACAAATTAGATATCTTAACAAGTTAAATAATTTTAAATCAATTTATTTTATTTTAATTTTAAATTTTACCTAAGTCCAACACAAAATAATGTAACCGAAAATCGCAAATAAACAAAAATACAAAATAAAAATTATCCTTGAATTCAAATCTTATAAAATTGTTTTTATTCTTCATAACAAATTAAAATCCACTATGATAGAAAAATATATATATATATATATATATATATATATATATATATATATATATATATATATATATATATATATATATATATATATATATATATATATATATATATATATATATATATATATATATATATATATATATATATATATATATATATATATATATATATATATATATATATATTTCCAAGTTTTGCATTATTTTGATATTTGTCTGTATGTTTATCATATATGTGCGCAAAACCAACACAAATGTATATACAAGCCATGAAGTTGCGATACTCATGCCAAAAAGTGACTACTATACCTAAGTATTAGTGTTGTGACGTAGTATAATTTGTATATACTTTTATTATATGCTTTGATGTAAATAAAAAATGAATACGAATGATGGAACAACAGTATGTTGCGCTCTTTAAGACAAAGCAAAAAACAAATTTATTATTTAACGAGAGAGAGAAGTATTGTTATTATTATTTACTTCATTATATACTATACTATATACTAATAATTTAGAGCAGAGTGGACAGTCGCAAAATATAATTTTTGTTTCGTTTTTTTTGTAGAAATGTTATGTACTTTGAATTTAGAGGAGTATGGACAGTGCGAAATATAATTTTTTGTTTCGATTTTTACTGTAGTCAAATTCACTAACACATACACCAAATAGTAGTCATAATATGTTTTACTTAGCCAAGCTTCATGGCTTGTATAATATACAATAGTGTTGGTTTTGATGTGCGTCAAAACCAAAACTCTCTTTATTACAAGCCGTCTTGTAACTTTCGTTGACTTAGATAAACAAAACCTATATACACAATTGAGTGTATTGGTGTTATGAAAATGTATGCCCAAAACCCTCTTTACTACAAGCCGTATTGTTTGCATACTCATGCTATACAAAAATATATACTTTGATTGTATTGTAAGTAGAAAATCGTGTCGGGATATGATAGCGAATATTGTGTAAAAGAAATAAACAATAAAATCAAATAATGCGCATGCGTTTACAATTTTTTTTATTAATTTTATATGGAGTTTTGATATTTACCAATACATCTAAAGTATATATTTTCACTAATACATTTTAAAAATACATGATGATGTGTGTTAACGAAAGTTACAAAAACGTCTCTATAGCAAAAACGTCTCTATAGAAAGACCAACTATTCAAAAATTTAAAGAGACAAAGCGCCTCTTTGATGTAGTATTGGTTGTGTACAGATATAGCGTAAAACAAAAACAAAAAAATATTTTTACTAACTCTAATATAGTTAGTTTTTTTATGTTATTTTTGCTTTGTTATTTGTTCTGGTACCAATGCTACTTTATTGAGGCGGATATATAGTAGTATTAGTGTACGAAAAAATGAGTTGGTCTTTCTATATAGAGACGTTTTTGCTTGTAGTAAAGAGGGTTTTGTGAAAATGCATACCAAAAAGTTACGCACACTTCTCTAAGTTACGCACACTATTTAATGTGTATGGATGAATGAGAATTTTTTCGTCTCTTTTTTTGTTATTTGTGTTTTGTATAGGAAACAGATAACATCAATTTTACCTTTTAAATTTTTTTTGACAATTTTTACTCTCTTTTGTTTTATAGTATGGAAATGTTTATTTTATTTTACACTATATTCTAAATCATATATTGTTACAACAACAACATCAATGGAATAAATTTGTAACATGCATAACAACCAAACTCATATTCATTTACATCCGTTAAATGCATATACAGTTTTATTCATATTCATGTACATCCGTTAAATACTGATGACATATGGCAAAAACGTCTCTATAGAAAGACCAACTATTCAAAAATTTAAAGGGACAAAGCGCCTCTTTGATGTAGTATTGGTTGTGTACGGATATAGCGTAAAACAAAAACAAAAAAATATTTTTACTAACACTAATATAGTTAGTTTTTTTATGTTATTTTTGCTTTGTTATTTGTTCTGCTACCAATACTACTTTATTAAGGCGGATATATAGTAGTATTAGTGTACGAAAAAATGAGTTGGTCTTTCTATATTGAGACGTTTTTGCATATGGACATATCGGTTTACATTTATTTGTATTTTTTTTGTTATATAAAGAAAATAAATATTTTAATAAATGTTAGTTATTACACAAAAGTCAACGTGTTTCTGTCAAGCCCTGACCAACAGCAAGTGAGAAATATTCTACAATCAAATTCATGTTTTGGCCAGTTAACACGGTCAAACATTGGTCCTTCGAGTAAAAAGAATCACGCTAGGTGAACAGTAATTGCTCTACAACAACAACAACAACTAGAGAATAATAAATAATGGAAAATTTATTAGTAGAACAAAGTGATCTGGGCGAACAGATACAAAAACTAATCACAAACATAAAAAAAGATCCAGCTGCCAGAAGAACTAAGGCCCACCTGAAAAAAAACCTGGAAAGAGGAAGTCTTAGATATCTACAATAAATACAAAGAAAACAACAAAATCTTAATAACCTCCGAAGGCATAAACAACTTGTCTTATATAGAAGAAAGAAAACACATTAAACGTGCTTGTGACAACATAAAGGCGGATATCAACTCTAAACTGGAAACTGCTGCAACAACTCCAACTATAACAGCAGCAGATAACATCGCGCTTGAAAAAACGCCGATAGCAACAACAACAGAGCTATCAGAGCTGAATGATTTGGATATCGAAAAAACTCATCCAGCCATTACAACAACAGCAACAAAACAAACAACTTCAAAGCTGATAATTCCAACGATAAAAAATAACAACGATGATCACAAGGAGCGGCTGCTCAGAAAATAGATAATAAAAATAAATCACTTAGAGAATATGATAACGCAAGCATACGATATCATAAATAAAAAGAAGGAAGCTAAATACCTGAAACAGAAAATTAAGAAGATAAACGCAACGATGGAAAAAATAGATGAGCTGCACGAAGAGCTACTTCTAGAAACCTCCAGTGATGGCATAGGCAATCAGAAATATTTTAAATACGATCTTTATTTCGACATAAGCAGCCGTGCGGAAGATTGTGCTGCTAAGCTACAACAGGCAGTACATAAGACGCTTGAAATTAACCATCAACAACCAAAAAACTACCGGTTAAAAGAAATCGAGATACCAAAGTTTAATGGGAACTATCAGGATTGGATCGGGTTCCATGAACTCTTCTCTAAATTAGTGGATCAAAACGCCAGTTTAACTGATACCCATAAGATCATGTATCTGAAAACAAATTTGGAGGGAGCAGCAAGCAAAATCATCCACCATTTGCAGCCAATAGGAGACAACTATGAAAGCGCAATGGAAATACTAGTTAATAAATACCAGAACAAAAGGTTACTAGTAACCAACCACATAAACGCTATTTTTGCCCTCCACAATATTCAACAAGAGGCAGCATCTGCAATTAGAATATTGCATGACACCGTCAGGGAAAACCTACATGCAATAAAGAATTTAGAAGTCGACATCGCGACCTGGGGTGCTTGGTTAGTGCCATTTTTAACGAAAAAATTAGATAATGAAAGTATGAAATCATATGAGATGTCATTACATAATCCAAAGGAGCTTCAAACCACCAACGAACTTCTCAAGTTTTTGGAACAACGATATCAACTACTAGAAAACTTGCGGCTACCAAAACCAACACCTGCAAACGATAGCCACCGCCATAAACAACAAGCGTTCAGTGCAACAATAATAAAAAATCAACCATGTATCTTGTGTTCGGGAAATCATAAATTAGAATGGTACCACAAGTTTAACAAAATGAGTCACATATAACGAATGCAGCTTATCAATTTGCATGATCTATGCAGAAGGTGCCTAGTCACTGGACACAATTTCCAACAATGTTATAGTCAATTAAGATGTAAAGAATGCCAGAGCAAGCACCACAATCTACTTCATACAAAGCAGCCTACAACTACAACTTCAAGAAGCATTTCAACCAACAGTGTGATAAAAACGCATGAGACAACACTTTTAGCAACCGCCCTTGTCAAAACAAATAGGTTTGATGAACGGGAAGAGCTCTTAAGAGTGCTGATCGACACCGGTTCACAAACGTCATTCATAACAACAGGAGCCAAACAACGTTTAAATCTAGTGGGTCGTAAAATCAGTGCAAAGATTCATGGAATAGGCGGCCAAATTGCTGGAAAAATCAATTGTATTGTAAATATCAACCTACAACCAAGATATCCATCAACATTTTCAATAGAAATTGAAGCTCTTGTACTAGCCAAAATAAGCAAAAACCTTCCAGAAACACCATTTAAATCTGAAAAATGGAAATATTTAAACGAGCTCCTGCTTGCCGATCCGAATTACAACATACCCGCACCTATTGATATACTTCTGGGTGCAGACTACTACTCGCAGATCATAAAGCCACAGTGCATAAAAGGGAGTAAAATCGAACCAGCCGCACAGCTCACGGAATTCGGATGGGTCATTTTAGGTAGGATATCTACGCCCAACAGAACAACAGAGCTATAATATAACTCACATGTCTCATCAACCGAGATAGATGAACAACTAAAAATATTTTGGGAATTAGAAGAAATGCATCCTCCACGCACTCTCACAAAACCGGAGCAGGAGTGTGAGGAATTCTTTCGTGAAACACACCGGCGACTGAAGGATGGGCGCTACGAGTTACGTATCCCATTCCAGAAAAATCCAGCTACGCATTTGGGAGATTCTAAACGTATGGCGAGGTTCCTTCAAGTCGAAAGAAGGTTGTCAAGAGAACCAAACCTCAGAAAATTTATATAGAATTTATGCGTGAATATGAACAACTTAATCACATGGAGATACTAAAAGATCAGGAAAGATCAACTGTAGCATATTATCTTCCACATCACGCAGTGATGAAATCAGACAGCACGACTACCAAACTAAGAGTCGTGTTCGATGGGTCAGCAAAAACAACATCCGATGCGTCATTGAATGACTTAATATTGAATGGTCCAACGTTGCAACAGGATCTAGTGTCAATTCTTATGCGATGGAGGAAACATAAATTCGTTATCAAGGCTGACATCGAAAAGATGTTCCGCCAGATTATAATTAATAAAGAAGATCAAAATTATCAACGGCTGCTGTGGAGAGAATCACCGAAAGATGAAATCAAAACATTTAAACTAAAAACAGTAACATATGGGACCACATCAGCAACATATCTAGCCACTAAAGTTTTATGTCAATTAGCACATGATGAAATGAAAAACTACCCAATCGCGTCAACAATAATGAAAAGAGATTCCTATGTAGATGATCTGCTTTCAGGAGCGGATACATTAAAAGAAGCATCAGAAGCCCAATCACAACTCATACAACTGCTAAAGGCAGGAGGTTTTAATCTAAGAAAATGGGCAAGTAACAACCAGGAATTGATAACACATCTACCTACAAGCGCTCGAGAAGATGGGCTATGCTCAATAAACATCGATGAAACAATTAAGACGCTCGGTATAACTTGGAATCCAGTTTTCGACATTTTTGGATTTAAAATATCATTGTCCGAAAATATAAAGGAACCAACTAAAAGAAACATATTAGCAGAAGTAGCCAAACTATTCGATCCATTAGGATGGTTTGCACCTATCATCGCCCAAGCAAAATTATTAATGCAGAATCTATGGATAGCTGGTGTCGGATGGGATGAAACTCTAAGTATTGAACTACAAAAACAATGGAGTCAATTCAAAGAAAATTTGAATGAAGTTGAAAATATTACCATAAGCAGATGGATAGAACACAGGCAGCATGGAGAAAGTGAACTACATGGATTCAGCGATGCGTCAGAAAAGGCATTTGCAGCAGTCGTATACTACAGAACAACAAATTCCCAAGGCTCTCCGGTCGTTGCCGCAAAAACCAAAGTCGCTCATATAAAAAACAGGATATCAGTACCAAGGTTAGAATTATGCGGTGCCGTACTATTGGCGACGTTGTTAAAAACAGTTCAAGATGCCATGAATTTCAAACACACTATTACCTATGCGTGGACGGATTCGATGATAACGCTTGGATGGAAAAAAGGCGATCCCAGTAAATACAAAACCTTTGTGGGTAACAGAATAGCTGAAATTCAGTCACTTATGCAACCAAAGTCAATGGCATTATGTAATATCCGACCAAAACCCTGCAGATGTAGCTTCACGTGGAATTAAAGCACGACAATTGCGAAACCATAAACTTTGGTGGAAAGGACCAACTTGGTTAAAGAGCTCAAATTACCCACTACCGCTTGAACCAACTGAAGAAGTAGCCAAAGAAGAACTAAAAACAAATTGCTTATTTATCAACGCACTTCCTCAACCAGAGTTCATAGAGTTTTCACGATTTTCATCATCTCTTAAAATCAAAAGAACTATAGCGTACTGCTATAGATTTATTACTATCGTTAAAAACCGAATACAACTAGTTCCTGGAGGGATACCAAGTTTTCTGACAGTAGACGAACTAACCAGATCACACAATATAATCATAAAAGCAATACAAGATTCGGAATTCGCCAAAGACATTAAACTCCTCAAAACAACGAACAAAGCCAAAAGGAGCAGCAATCTGTCATCACTAAATCCATTCATAGACAAAGATGGTTTGTTGAGGGGTGGCGGTAGATTACAAAAATCTCACCTAAATTATGATCAAAAGCATCAACTGATTCTACCAAAACATCATATTTACTCAACCCTCATCACAAATGAAGCACATCATCTTGTATTACACGGAGGCGTACAAGCAAATTTAGCACAATTACGTTCAAAATATTGGATTTTGAATGGCAAACGTCTAGTACGCACAACAATCCACAATTGTGTAAAATATTTTCGATTCAGAAGAGTTAATGAGTATGCTACCGGAAGCTAGAGTCATTCCATTTGCCCCTTTCTCCAATACGGGCATTGATTACGCGGGTCCATTCGCAATCCGTGTATCCAAGGGAAGGGGAAACAAGTCCTACAAGGGATATATAGCATTATTCATTTGCTTCGCTACTAAAGCAGTTCACTTGGAGCTGGTGAGTGATCTAACAACAGTAGCGTTCCTGGCAGCATTCAGAAGATTTACCTCAAGAAGGGGAACGCCTTTGAACATATACAGTGACAACGGTACCAACTTCGTTGGAGCTCGGAACGCACTAAGCAAGAAGTTACAGGTGGCTATACAACTAGCAAACAACAACGCAGCTCAGAAAGAAGCTAACCATGGAACAAACTGGCATCAGTTTGGTAAGTTTGGTAAGAAGCTCATCCCACCTGGTAGTCCCTATTTCAGGGGCATTTGGGAGTCTGGAGTGAAATCAACGAAAGGCCACTTATAAAAAGTTATCGGTGAAACAACATTAACCTTCGAGGAGTTCAGCACTGTGCTAGCACAAATTGAAGCATGTTTAAACTCCAGGCCGATTCTTCCACTGTCAATTTAGATGACTTTGATGCTTTGACACCTGGACATTTCTTAATCGGGAGGCCACTGATATCACCCCCTGACTCAGACAAAACCAACATAAATCCAAAACAGAGGTGGACCTTGCTTTCAAAAATGACTCAAGGATTTTGGAAAAAATGGTCCAAACAATACTTAAACAGTCTACAGCAAAGGTACAAATGGAAAGAACCAAAAGAAAACTACAGAATTGGTCAACTAGTTCTAGTAAAGGATGAACACCTCCAACCTACAAAATGGACAATGGGAAGGATAACAGACACACATCCAGGGTCAGATGGTCTAACTAGAGTGGTATCAATTAAAGGTCCAAAAAACACCACCTTCAAGAGACTAATTACAAAGATAAGTCCCTTTCCAACTGAGGATAATCAAAAACCAACAACCAAATCAGATGAGGATAGTAAAACAAATAAGAACAAAGTAGAACAACTTAAAGTCTGCAGGTCTCGAGTTGCCACACATACACGCACCAATATGATCTATGCACCACTGCTCATATTACTAATTACGTTCAGTTTTTGCAATTCGAACACACTACCATACAATATTACAACGTTCGAAAATCAACCAGGGATCTATTTCGAATCCATTGGAGAGCTCAAACTCACAAACAATGACTGGAACATAATAGTGTATTATAATCTAACCAACTATTATGTAGAACTGGCGGCCTATAAGCGCTCCATAGACAGACTAGCCAAATATTGTTCACATTCTATCGACAACATCACAAATTCGAACATAACTAAAAGATCAAGAGAAAATACATGTGGACTGATAGAACCATTGCTCGAGCAATTCCTACAAGAAATGGGCCACAAGGATGAATTGCTTTACCACCATACGGTGAGTTTTGGAAGAAGCAAACGGGGACTTTTTAACTTAGGCGGGAACATAACCAATCAGGTATTTGGCGTGCTAGATAACAGGGCCGCGGTGCGTTATGAGGAGGAAATAGAAAAACTCAAGCGGAAAAACAACCATTTTACGGCGTTATTAAGGAATCAAAAATCAATCATAGACCGGACTCTAAATGTCTTCAAAAATAGACAGATATCAACAGTCATTGGCTGGTATTCAAGAACCAGTTAGAAGAAGCGTTGGAGAACAGCGATGAAAAAGCAACTTTCTAACTCTATCAATACATACAATCTTACGCATGATTGCATTCAAGAAAATTCAAGATACATTGATAGAGGCAGTATTGGATACGCACAATAGAGTCATTACAACGAGACTTTTGACGACCCAACAGCTTAAAATGGAAATTGATCTCATGACCAGAAATCTACCACCTGAGATTATGCTTCCCAATATCGACGATACTGACGACATATTGGCACTATACCAGATCATGACAGCCAAGACAAGGCTGCAAGGAAAATACTTGATATTTGAAATGAAGCTGCCATTAGTATATAGGAAAATATACCAAATATATAAGCTCATACCGTTGCCTACCCCCAACATTCCATCTATATATTAATACGGCCACAAATGGAACTTCTTGTGACAGATTTGCATCGGCACGCTTATTCTTCAATGACAACTTCTGGATGGCAAAACTGTATCAGCACCAACGACTTTAGCATATGCAAATTAACCCAGGTTATCTATCAGAATCAAGAAGATGAGGTTTTATGTGAACTGCTCCTACTACGACAAGAAGGAGTGAACAACAAATGTGAGGTGGTCGAAAGAAAGATGACCAACATGCCCGACACATGGATTCAACTAAAAATCAGTACAGAAGAAACCTTATCTCACCACCACGTGCACCACTATGCAATCACGTATGGGCTCGTTCCGCTTGCACTCATAGGCATAGTCTTTGTGGTAATCAAAAGAAGAATTGATAAAAACAAAAATAAACCAGCTAGAGTTATTCCTCTAGAAGCGCTGGTATAAAGTACGATAATTTTCACATCTTGGCCGGGGAGAATGTTACAACAACAACATCAAAGGAATAAATTTGTAACATGCATAACAACCAAACTCATATTCATTTACATCCGTTAAATGCATATACAGTTTTATTCATGTTCATGTACATCCGTTAAATACTGATGACATATGGACATATCGGTTTACATTTATTTGTATTTTTTTTTGTTATATAAAGAAAATGAATATTTTAATAAATGTTAGTTATTACACAAAAGTCAATGTGTTTCTGTCAAGCCCTGACAAATAGCAAGTGAGAAACATTCTACAATCAAATTCATGTTTTGGCCAGTTAACACGGTCAATCATATATCATTATCGACACATTTTTTACTTACAATACATTCTCATGTGTATATGATTAAATAGCATGAGTATGCAATGAATACGACTTGTAGTAAAGATGGTTTTGATGTGGGTCAAAACCAACACTATTGTATAATTATACAAGCCATGAAGCTTGGTTAAATAAAACATATTATGACTACTATTTGGCTATGTGTTAGTGAATTTGGCTACAATAAAAATCGAAACAAAAAATTATATTCCGCATTGTCCATACTCCTCTAAATTCAAAGTACATAACATTTCTACAAAAAAAAAAATGAAACAAAAATTATATTTTGCACGGTCCATTCTGCTCTAAATCCATAGTATATAGTATAGTATATAATGAAGTAAATAATAGTCGTATTTTATTTGATTTTTTACAACAACAATCCCATATATCGAATTCTTTTTTGGAATTGGTTGAAATCTTTCTCTATTGATGGTATTGTAATTCCAATACTTCTTTTTAGTTAGTATCTCGAATACCAGGTGCGCGATATCTCATATTTTGAGTTCTATAAGTTGGTCATTGTTGTTATTTTATTATTTTGACATTCATTTTGAGTTAACGATATTTTGTTAAATCTTGAATGTGATTATTTAATCAGTATTTTAGTACTTAAATTATTTAGTATTGGAAATTAATATCATTTAGATAATTGAAATGAATCAAGATGAACTTTTAAAAGTACAGACCATTGACTTCTTGTGGAACTGTAATTATCAAATTTGTATTTAACAAATTTTGATTGTACGTTATTAAACCTAAGCCGAAATTGACGATTTAAATAATACTAACTATGGTTTTCTTATAACATTATTTATCTTTTCTCCGTTGCTTGAAATTATAGTCAATTAAAATATTAATAAAAAATAATATATTGGTAAAAATTTAAAATTTTTGATGATTACCAAAAAAAACTATTTGAAAAATCAAATTTAAAATTACACAACGTACCAACCTTTAAAAATAATATCCAATTCCTAAAAAAAATTAAAACCTATTTTATTTGAATTCTAAATCCAATTCCAATACCAAAATCAAATAAAATACGACTTATATAAACAATAAATTTATATGTATGCATACATACTGTAAGGGTAAAAAAAAATAACAATCATGTGGATAGGTACATATTTTAATCATGTAAATAAAATATAATGGGTTTATGGGGTTAATTAGAAAGAGTAGTATATATATATGGTACTTCCGGGAAGAAAATAGGGAGAGAAGATATATATGTATTATGTCTATCGTGGTCGAAGGACGGTTAAAAAAATACATAAGCAATCATGTTTTATAATTCTGTTTTTAATAAAATTGGATATTGGTGTCAATCGGCGGGTTTTATTTAATTTAATTTTTTTTTTTTTTAAATTAATATAAAAATAAATTGAGGGCTTATAGTTCAGAAGTGGGATATACGTGTGATAATTGTTAGAAGGATAATAACAATTAAATATGTCGAAAGATTTGAATGTAAGACAATTAAAGAAGGAATTGGCGATACGTGGACTTAATACTGCAGGAAAAAGGGAAGAGTTATTAGAAAGGTTATTATGTAATTTAATGGAGGATGTGAAGAATAGTGAAATCAGGATGGGGAACAGGACACATGGTTATGTCGAAGATAAAGGAAGCAGGGTTATGTCACATGTGGATCAGCGCATGGACCATGAAATTAATATAAATCAGAAGGATCAGGAGAATCAGGGTCATCAGACGAGATGTGATGCTATGAGGTTTATAATTAGAGATATAACTGGTATTCTACCCAGTTTTGATTCAACAAAAGACGGTGGATTAACATCAGAGCAGTGGGTACAGCATGATGAGGCATTGATCGATACACCGCAGATAGATGCAAGATTGGCTTTATTGGCAGCAAATGATAATATGAAAAGGTATGCCCGAAAATGGTACGAGACTGTACAACTGTACCATATAACGTAGAACGAATTTAAATGTGAGTTACAGCGTAATTTCAAATCACATAAAAATCAAGCCGAAATACATCATATGTTAAGGAAACGAGTTAGGATGAAGCAGCAAGGACTCGCGGAGTATTTTTACGAAATTTGTGCAGCTGCAAAACATTATATAAATGAAGAAAGTACTATGAAATGAAAGGAAAGATGTAGAAATGGATGTGAACAGGAATTTAAATAAGTCGATTAAAATAATTCCGCAGTCGGCGGATAGTAGTTTGCGAGAAAAGAGGCGTCAACAATGCTATAATTGCTTCCAAAATGGTCACATAGCGAGCAAGTGTCCATTGCCATTACGGAAGCCAGTTTGTAAGAGGTGTAATAAGATCAGGGATAAAAAAGTGGACTGTAGAGTAAAAATAAGTACGAGTGAAGATAACCAAAAGTTTATCAACTATCCAGTACAGTCGAGTTGTGTGGAAAGCAGGATAATTGTGAGGAAAATACAATAGAGGTGGATCATACGAGTCAAGTGACAGCCAAGATGATTATGGACAGCAGGTTAATCGATACCAACGTACTCATAGATTCTGGAAGCACAGTGAGAATAGTAAGAGAGAGTCTTATTAAAAGATGCAAGTATAATAAGTTGTCAAATAATATATATATATATATATATATATATATATATATATATATATATATATATATATATATATATATATATATATATATATATATATATATATATATATATATATATATATATATATATATATATATATATATATATATATATATATATATATATATATATATATATATATATATATATATATATATATATATATATATATATATATATATATATATATATATATATATATATATATATATATATATATATATATATATATATATATATATATATATATATGATAAAGGGAATTAACGACAGTAGTTTGGTAGTTTTGGGAAATATATTGACAAATGTTGTAATTAATGATAATTTATTTAAAGTAGATATATTGGTAGTCACAAATGAAACCATGAATCTAAATATCATTCTGGGAAGGGATTTTTTAAGTTTAAATAGGATTGTAAATGTGGGAATCAAACCATTAGGTGCAATCGATCTCAAGCTTATGCGAGAAGTGTATACTTGTATGACGAAGTGGAGTTTTCTTAAAGTTTTAGGAAGTTTATTGATAATTTTAGTCAGATAGCAGCGCCTTTATATGCATTATTGAAAGTTCAGAACTTTGAGTTTCAGAGAAAGCACACTGAATATTTTAACAAGTTGAAAGAATTGCTAGTTAATAAGCCAGTATTAGGTATATATGACATAAAAAATGAGACACAGTAGAGATTTAGAAAAAATTAGAACAAAAGCGAAGTTAGCTAATGAGAAACAACATGATTATAACAAAAGTTATTATGACAAGGGAATCAGGAAAGAAGTCAATTATCAAGAAGGTGACTTAGTGATGATTAGGGAAACACCGCAATTGGCACAAAACTATAAGTTAAAAAGGAAGTTCAAAGGGCCTTATAGAGTTTCGAAGGTATTAGATCGGAATAGGAACATTATAAAGGATATTGAAGGGTATCAAGTTTCGACGAGATTATTTGAGAGTATATTTGATTCCAGAAACATGAGATTATATTCGAGGGATAATGAATCCTGTGATCAAGCGGTTGGGGAGGAAGAATATTTAGACGAGGAATATGAAATAGAGTATTTGAACTCTGAAGAAGAAATGATAGAATGATATTGATTGATGGTGGATTTTGGTGTTGTATATTAGGCTAGAACATAATGAATTACATTGAATTAACAAATGTCAATAATTTGAAATATATAAATTTAGTAATAAGTATTAAGTTAGAGAGATTATATTTTATAACTTGATTTAATTGGGAAAAATATAAAGCAAGGGCGCTTTGAGTGGTCAGATTGGACGAGCTGTAAGGGTAATAAAAAAAATAACAATCATGTGGATAGGTACATATTTTAATCTTGTTAATAAAATATAATGGGTTTATGAGGTTAATTAGAAAGAGAAGTATATATATATATATATATATATATATATATATATATATATATATATATATATATGGTACTTCCGGATAGAAAAGAGGA
Organism: Tipula confusa; assembly: GCA_963556175.1. Taxonomy (NCBI): domain Eukaryota; kingdom Metazoa; phylum Arthropoda; class Insecta; order Diptera; family Tipulidae; genus Tipula; species Tipula confusa. The sequence goes on from OY744478.1 coordinate 3,250,635, forward strand.
AGAGTAGATACATATGTCTTATGATATGTATATCGTGGTCGAAGGAAGGTTTAAAAAATACATAAGCAATTGTGTTTAATAATTCTGTTTTTAATAAAATTGGATATTGGTGTTAATCGGTGGGTTTTATTTAATTAATATAAACATAAACTGAAGGCTTACATTTGTATATACTTAAATAAATAAATAAATATATATATATATATATATATATATATATATATATATATATATATATATACATATATATATATATATATATATATATATATATATATATATATATATATATATATATATATATATATATATATATATATATATATATTTTTATATATATATATATATATATATATATATATATATATATATATTTTATGTATATATATATATATATATATATATATATATATATATATATATATATGTGTAATTTTAACTTGCCGTTATAATTTTATTCCTCAAACGATCCAGTGCAATTGCATCTATTATTTAATTAAATTAAAAAAGTCCTCGTCACGTGTGATCGGGGTTCCTAGAAGTGTTGAGGGCATAAATAAATCTTAAAAAAAGATATAATATATAAAATACGATTCCACAACAAATTATTATTACGACATTTAACATTTGCACTAAAATTATACCCCATTTTTATGGGTATACAAATTTACATTTTGACAGTTTCACGTAATAAATATTTATTTAAAAATGGTTAATTTTCTTAAATAAATTTTCTTTAATACAATTAATGCAATGTTAAGATATTTTGATACATATCACGGATCTGGTAGGGTTTAACTTGTTGTTGCGTGAGAATACCATTCTCACGCAACAATATGTTCATGTGTGAACCAATCAAAATTGTATATGACTACTTGAACACCCTTTTGAAACTACGACAGAATAAAATTCTGTTGTATTTCAATAAAACCTGCCGAAGGAAGAATTTGATCCCGAATTTTATCAAAATTGGGATCAAAGATAAATCCTTGGCTGCTTGCACCACCAAAATAAAAGCTGAAAGGTTATGGTTAAGCAAAAGTATTCAGGAACCTTACACCAGAATCAACTTTCTAACCATAAAAACTTATAACCTACAGTCAAAAATAGCGGATCAGTTCCACTATTTAGAAGATTGTAGTATAGGAGAATTTGTGGAAAAGAAAGTAGAGTCAAGGTTGAAACAAAGAAGATTGAATATAAAAAGCAAAATCAGAAAACTCCAGCCAAAATCAATTAAATCAAACACCACTGAGGTTCCTCTTATAAAACATAAGTTTCATAAGAGAACCATAAATCTAACGGAAATTGTTTTTAATGCCAAAGAGATATGCCTACTTGATAAAGGATTTAAACATAATTTAACCCCTAAAAGTGACATACGGCAACAGAACAAATCTCTATTTAGTTTGGAAAGTTCGTTACAGTGCGCCTCGCTTAAAAAGGACACTATTCTACAAGATAATTTGAGATATCAAATTATGGATGGGATTAATAAAACTGATGTGATGCACTGTAACCGTTCGAGCTCGGAGGTGAAGGTTACTTCCGGACTGGCAAAGAAGATTAAAGAACATGGGGCGATCGTCACTAAGTATGATAAAGGAAACGCGACGGTAATCATGGATGCTGAGTTATACAACGGCAAAGTGTTGGACTATATTAAGGATAATGATATAATTAGACTTAATTAGTGACCCAACTGATAAATTTTGCAGTAGTATCAACAAATGCATAAATAAATGTACAGCTTTTCTTAGTAAACAAGAAATGAGGCACATGAAAATGATCAAACCGTCGGCGCCAAAAATCAAAGGACTTCCTAAATTTCATAAATCGGATATGCCTATTAGACCGGTGATAAACTTCACATCCGCTCCCACGTACAGGATAGCGAAACGCGTTAATCAGTATCTAATGAATAAAGTTAAACTGGAAAACAACGGTTTGTTGATGAACAACCTAGAACTTGTAAATAGAATAGAATTAGTAAAAATTCCTCATGGTGCCAGACTGGGTCTTTTGATATTACGAACATGTATAGTAACATTCCAATAGATGAAACTATTGGAATCACTTACGATCTGCTCGTGAATCAGGGAGAAACGGAATGTGCAGAGGAAATTAGAAATCTCTTAAAGGTGATTACTAAACAGAATTACTTCGAACATCAAGATATATTCTATAAACAGCAAGAACGATTACCCATGGGAAGTCCTTTATCGGGAACTTTAGCCAATATTTCCTTAAATCACTTAGAGAATTCGAAAATATTGAGTGAGAGTAACCCTTATAGGAACTGTGTGGTATACTGGCATAGATATGTAGATGATGTACTTACACTGTTTAGAGGAACCAATCGGCAATCGAAACAATTGAAACAATTTCACGACTATCTTAACAATATACATGACAACATCAAGTTCACTTTGGAAACTGAAGAAAACAAGTGTATTAATTTCCTGAATCTAACGATTCGGAATGAAAATTATGAACACAAGTTTAAAACCTTCAGAAAACCAACACAAACGGACCACACAATCCATAACGACTCAAACCATCTACAACAACATAAGATTGCGGCATACCTGCACATGATCAACAGACTGAATACGATACCAATGGACCAAGAAGACTATACAGAGGAACTGAATACTATTAAACAGATCGCTAGCGCCAACTGGTTTCAACCGGCAAGGATGAACGTATTAAACAGATAACACAATAGCAAGAAACTTAACGAACAGTATACTTCCCTGATAGTGAAAGACAACAAATACATTACATTGGACTACGACAGAAATACAGCGAACATCATCAGGAAAGTACTGAAAAATCATGGTATACAGGCAGTATTCAAAACTAGCAACAAAATAGAGCAAAGACTAAACCCACCAAGACCGTCTTCTCAAGATACGGGAGTTTATAGACAATCATGTGATGACTGTGATGGGTTCTATATAGGCCAAACCGGTAAATCTTTCGCAACTCGGTTTAACCAACATGTGAAAGAAATCGGCAAACCCAAAATAGACTCAAACTACGCACAACACATGACTGACAATAACCATAAATACACAAAATAAATTCAAAATAAATTCGAGTTTAAATTAGTACAGGCCTGATGAAGAGGATAGTAATCCTCGAAATTAATACCTTGTTAAAACAAAAAAAGAATAATTTATATTATACATTTTTTAGAAGCATTTTTTCTTTTTAGAAAGAATTTGGATAAAGAATTAATATAAAAATTTTTATTATCACATTAAAGAAAGTTTTACTTCTTTTCTGAAATAATTTTTATTTTTATATAGAAAGGATTCTTTGTTTTTATTAAAACAAGGTTCCTTATTTCGTTTTATTAAAATTAAAAAGAGAATATGGTTTAGCTTGCTAAAAACTTGATCGTTAAGGCGCGGCGCTTCATGTTACATGTAGGAGACGTTTCCATTTAAAATGTTTGAAACATTTTACAAAGATTGAAACAATTTCTTTTAAATCAAACATATCAGACAATCATATTTCCGCAAGGTAACGTTTGGTCAGTAGTGATCTGTAAGCGCGTAAATTATGAGATTTGCTGTTTTTTTATCGAAATTTTGCGTTTCTTTGAAATAATTGTTACAAACACATTTTATTTTCATTAATGATTTGAAGAATATCGTTTATGTCATTTTGGTTTTCGTCAAGCCCACATCTTCAACTCACAGTAAAAAAAAATTACGAAAATACAATGCTACTTCTATTGTATATAAGTCCAACGCAATTTTCCATTACATTTTAATACAAGAAAATTATTAAATTTGTTTGATGGAAGTTGTATTAAAAACTGTCAATTTTGGATTATTAGATTTCAATACAGACACCATTAGATTTTTTCTAAACAAGTTCCATTAAAATTTATGTTTTTTGTTTCTATTAATTTTCAATAGTGCCACCATTTTATTAATATAATGGACAGAATCATTATATTCTAATGTAGCCTCTATTTAAAAGTAATAATAGAATGTGCATTAAAAAAAGCCAATTTTTCAAGTATTGCATTTTAATAAAACTGGTTTTTAGTTTTAAAGTACCCACTATTTAAATGTAATGATTATGCATTTTGACTTAAAGTCAAAATCTATTAAATTTTATTTACTGATAAACTTTAACAGATTTTGACTTTAAGTCAAAATGCATAATGATTACATTTAAATAGTGGGTTTTTTACAACTAAAAACCAGTTTTATTAAAAAGCAATACTAGAAAAAATATGCACATTCCAATATTACTTTTAAAAAGAGGCTACATTGGAATACGTCAGCCATTTAGTTCGGTCTTTATATATCTGTACCAAAAAGCGAAAGTCGAACTTAAGCAGTTCGAATATTCAAATATTCACAATTTGAGTTTGAAGTTAATAAATATTTTGTGAAAAAGGTAGGAACTTTAAATGAACTTTTAGTTACTTTATAAACATGATTTTAGATCAATCTATTTATTTATCTAACAAAACCTAAAAAAAAACTTTATTATATCCTTCAAAAACCTTTTTTTTATAACTTAGGTGATTTTCGCTTTTCTTTGCCAGTAAGGGAATTTTAGCTTAAGTAAGATAAGCGATTTTTACGAATTTTTTCTGCAAAATAATTGAAGCTTAAGAAAACATAAGTTAGTCTTTCAAAATTTAATTCATTTATTCATATCTTCTAAGTTGTATTCACTGTTAATATAAAATTATTTAAAAAAAAATTATAAAAAACATAAATTCACGTTTCTCAGGTTGTTTAGTTTTCTGAATCAACATCTGATCCATCGTCTTCAAAGTTTATATCTGGGTCAATATTTGGCACGTTCCCATCATTTAATTGTCTGTAGAAACTGTGATAGATTTCAGTTATGAGAGGAAGTTGGTCCAGTAAATCTTGTTTTTTTTCTCTGCTTATTAATAGAAGGCTATCGTAACAATTGTTAACATCTGAGATTTTAACAGTATTAATCCCACGCCGACAAATATTTAATTCCTTGAACGGTTCTTCTTCCTTCAACGATGTTTTGTACTGAATTTTTCCAAATTTTTGTGTATACCGCAACCATTTAATTTCACTGCCTTTCCAAAATCAAGAAACATGTTTTGTTCAATCTCAATAACTTCAAATTGTTCTTTGGTACCAACTGTTCGCACAAACTGATACCATTCACGTGGATGATGGATTTGAGCCATGGTTTTTTTCTTTTTCCTCTCAATGATGGAGTGATCCACGTCGCACTCCATATGTGTGTGTCCAGGAAGCAAGAATTTATGGTCAATTATTTTGATATTCTCAACGGTCTGCATAAAAATATTGAACATAGAAGCAACTAAAGTATTTTTATTTTGTCCGCCGCAGCAATCACTGTATAAGACAACATGTTCAGTTGTACTCGGTTCTGATAGAAGATGTTGAAGCAAGCACGACGCTATCTCATTGCCACCACGTTTTGCCAATCCTTCATGCCACATATAGCAATGTGGCTTATTGGACACACAATCGTGGACTGTAAGATTGTAAGTCCAAAGCTGTCGTTTGTAAAACGAAATATTGGAACGTAGTAATGGTGTCGGCAGACATTGTTGCAAATCAAATGTATACATTTTGATTTTGGAACACGAATTTTTGGCTTGAATTTTACCTCCGTCTTTAGATTTGTAGGCAATGTCAGCTGCTTCATGATGTTTCTCTTGCTGTTTTCTGATCTTTGCTTTATCTTCCTTAGACTGCGCTATATCTATTTGCATTTTGTAGGTATCGCATTTGCTACAAGTGTCACTTTTTGGCTTTTTGAAAGCCAAACCCATTTCTAAAATTATAATGAATTAATAAAAAATGTACATTACATTTAAAAAGTAAGATAAAGCTAATTACCTTTGAACATTTGTGAATATTTCGTTATTGAAACGGGATTTTCATATTTCTCCGTGTACAACTGGTACATTTTACTTAATGTTAAATCACTCTGTAGGTACTTCTTAGAAGTCCGCTGGCGTGTGTAGTGGCTTTCGTATGCAGGGAATTCATTAATGTGACTTTTAATTTCTTCTAGTTTATCATTTGTTAATTTATTCACAGGTTTTCTGCCCCCACGTTGGTCTACAATTTGGTTTGAGTCAGACAATACAAGCTTCTTTTTCCCGATGGTTTTTAAGAAACTATCGGTTTCACCTAAAGTGAAACGAAAACATTTTTGACACACCGAGATGTTTTGACCTTCAACTTGTAAATGATATGAATAATTATGTGTTCTGTTTCGTTGTGATTTTACGTTTTTCTTTAAAAGTGTATGGTGTTTTTCTTTAACCTCCATTAAACCGGAAGCAAATAAGGCTTTAGAAGAGTATGATGAAAGACTCCAGTATTGTTTAAATATCATTTTTTGCTGATCGTATGTTACCTTGGACTGACAATTCATCCGACATTTTTCTAGAGGCTTACACTCCCTTTCTTTAACTTTACCTTTCTTAGATTTTGTTATAACAGTTGTTGTTAAGTTATGTTCATTTCTTTGAATATTTTCATTTCAAGATTGGGATAAATTATAAAGATTTTCATTAATAACATTTTTTTCAATGGCATTAGCCATTGATTCTATGTCGAAAAAATCTACAGAGGAATCTGAGTTTGAATTTGTTGGTATAGGGAAGTCGGGATCATTGTCACTGTCGTCGAACGGTTCATCATCATCACTATCATTCAACCTATTGCACTTTGTCGCTTCATTAATATTCACAAGTTGTTCCTTATATTCTTCTTGTAACCGTAATACCTGTTCAAACTCTTCGCTAGCCACTTTGGAACCGTGAGCAATATTAAAAATTGATGCCGTCTCTCTTCCAACAATTGTTTTAAATACGTTACCATCCTCATGAAGTGTTGTTTTACGTGTCCGCAATTTCGACAGGATATCTATAATTACAGACAAATACAGTTTAATTCTAGTTGTCAGACTAATAATATAGAAATCAATAATTTTACCTGGAACATGTGGTTTTGAGCAACCCGGTTTCTTAGAAATTGGGGTTTCCCCGGATTGTCTTGCAAGTTGAATCATTTTCATCGCTCGAAATGCCATTTTTCCAATCAAATAAATTGGTTTCACACTAAACTAAACTAATCGACTTTACACAAAACACAATAATTTTTTATATAAAAAAGCACTTAACTAGAATTTTTTGTTTGATTAGCACTCGAAATAAACGCTTAAAATCACATAAAATATGAAAAATTCGCAATACAAAAACGTAAATATCGCTTAAGTAAGTTAGTTTAATACAAAAGGATAGTTTTATTCAAAATATAAATGAAAAAATAGCTTATGTTATGTTAGGTATTTACTTTTGCTATGAGGGCAATTTGAAAAAATCGCTTAAGTCTTCTTAGGCGATTTTCGCTTTTATCTAATCTAATTTAATACTTTAAAGTATGAAACGAAAAACTGGCTTATGTTGAATAAAATTTCTAGGTATATCAATTTATTGAAAAGAATTATTTTAAAAACAATATTTTGAATCACTTAAGCGATTCTTCCGTTTGCAAACAAAAATCAATCAGACTTAGGCCAAAACGTTTTTTATTGATAACTTGGTCAATTTTAAAGGTATTATAATGAAAAATTGATATTATGGTATAAGTAGTATAAGGATTTGAAATATTATGTAAAATGCAAAATCGCCTAAGTTAACATAAGCGATTTTCGCTTTTTGGTACAGATATATGATCACTGGTATATTTTATAAATAAATAATAACACAACAAATAAAACAAAAGACATAATTGTTTATCAAACATTTTTATTCCAATACTTATAATACAGATATTTAAGTGGTATACATATTTGGTTAAAACTTATGATTATGTACAAGAAATTTGAATAAAAAAATTCAGCTTGTATCGTTTTTACATAATAACTTAATTAATCAACTTATGAGCTAGAATAAGTGTTCCTTTGGAGTCCTCAAAATGAAATGTCATAAACAGATATAACCAAATCGTTTACAGCTAAAATATTTAAGTTTGAAAGAAACTTAAGTTAGTGAGTTTAGTTAGAACTAATAACAAAATATTAGTCGTCTATGACACTTCAATGACACATTTACTGTCAATATTTTTTACTGTGAAACCAGAAGGAGAAAAAAAAATTCTAAACTACTCAGAATGACAAAGATAATCGTAAAAAAAACAAAAATAATTTCCTTTGTTTCTCTAATGTAAACAAAAAGCTGACTACTATAAAAATTTTAATACTAATTATTTAATATTCAGTAAATACGAATGAAATCACTAGAAAACTGTCATATGACATGAGTATATTAAAAACTAATACTTTTACTATTACATATTAAAAATTATATAACCTACAAATAACGTGCAACTTACCAGCAATTAGGAAGTCTTCCTATCTAAAGTTGCTGACACTATATTACGTTTTATTTTAACAAACACACATTCTGATTTATTTAAATTGACAAAAAAAATTATTTAAAAACAAAAAATTATGATTAAATAAAACCGATTATTTTTAGGAAAGTACTGAAAAATCATGGTATACAGGCAGTATTCAAAACTAGCAACAAAATAGAGCAAAGACTAAACCCACCAAGACCGTCTTCTCAAGATACGGGAGTTTATAGACAATCATGTGATGACTGTGATGGGTTCTATATAGGCCAAACCGGTAAATCTTTCGCAACTCGGTTTAACCAACATGTGAAAGAAATCGGCAAACCCAAAATAGACTCAAACTACGCACAACACATGACTGACAATAACCATAAATACACAAAATAAATTCAAAATAAATTCGAGTTTAAATTAGTACAGGCCTGATGAAGAGGATAGTAATCCTCGAAATTAATACCTTGTTAAAACAAAAAAAGAATAATTTATATTATACATTTTTTAGAAGCATTTTTTCTTTTTAGAAAGAATTTGGATAAAGAATTAATATAAAAATTTTTATTATCACATTAAAGAAAGTTTTACTTCTTTTCTGAAATAATTTTTATTTTTATATAGAAAGGATTCTTTGTTTTTATTAAAACAAGGTTCCTTATTTCGTTTTATTAAAATTAAAAAGAGAATATGGTTTAGCTTGCTAAAAACTTGATCGTTAAGGCGCGGCGCTTCATGTTACATGTAGGAGACGTTTCCATTTAAAATGTTTGAAACATTTTACAAAGATTGAAACAATTTCTTTTAAATCAAACATATCAGACAATCATATTTCCGCAAGGTAACGTTTGGTCAGTAGTGATCTGTAAGCGCGTAAATTATGAGATTTGCTGTTTTTTTATCGAAATTTTGCGTTTCTTTGAAATAATTGTTACAAACACATTTTATTTTCATTAATGATTTGAAGAATATCGTTTATGTCATTTTGGTTTTCGTCAAGCCCACATCTTCAACTCACAGTAAAAAAAAATTACGAAAATACAATGCTACTTCTATTGTATATAAGTCCAACGCAATTTTCCATTACATTTTAATACAAGAAAATTATTAAATTTGTTTGATGGAAGTTGTATTAAAAACTGTCAATTTTGGATTATTAGATTTCAATACAGACACCATTAGATTTTTTCTAAACAAGTTCCATTAAAATTTATGTTTTTTGTTTCTATTAATTTTCAATAGTGCCACCATTTTATTAATATAATGGACAGAACCATTATATTCTAATGTAGCCTCTATTTAAAAGTAATAATAGAATGTGCATTAAAAAAAGCCAATTTTTCAAGTATTGCATTTTAATAAAACTGGTTTTTAGTTTTAAAGTACCCACTATTTAAATGTAATGATTATGCATTTTGACTTAAAGTCAAAATCTATTAAATTTTATTTACTGATAAACTTTAACAGATTTTGACTTTAAGTCAAAATGCATAATGATTACATTTAAATAGTGGGTTTTTTAAAACTAAAAACCAGTTTTATTAAAAAGCAATACTAGAAAAAATATGCACATTCCAATATTACTTTTAAAAAGAGGCTACATTGGAATACGTCAGCCATTTAGTTCGGTCTTTATATATCTGTACCAAAAAGCGAAAGTCGAACTTAAGCAGTTCGAATATTCAAATATTCACAATTTGAGTTTGAAGTTAATAAATATTTTGTGAAAAAGGTAGGAACTTTAAATGAACTTTTAGTTACTTTATAAACATGATTTTAGATCAATCTATTTATTTATCTAACAAAACCTAAAAAAAAACTTTATTATATCCTTCAAAAACCTTTTTTTTATAACTTAGGTGATTTTCGCTTTTCTTTGCCAGTAAGGGAATTTTAGCTTAAGTAAGATAAGCGATTTTTACGAATTTTTTCTGCAAAATAATTGAAGCTTAAGAAAACATAAGTTAGTCTTTCAAAATTTAATTCATTTATTCATATCTTCTAAGTTGTATTCACTGTTAATATAAAATTATTTAAAAAAAAATTATAAAAAACATAAATTCACGTTTCTCAGGTTGTTTAGTTTTCTGAATCAACATCTGATCCATCGTCTTCAAAGTTTATATCTGGGTCAATATTTGGCACGTTCCCATCATTTAATTGTCTGTAGAAACTGTGATAGATTTCAGTTATGAGAGGAAGTTGGTCCAGTAAATCTTGTTTTTTTTCTCTGCTTATTAATAGAAGGCTATCGTAACAATTGTTAACATCTGAGATTTTAACAGTATTAATCCCACGCCGACAAATATTTAATTCCTTGAACGGTTCTTCTTCCTTCAACGATGTTTTGTACTGAATTTTTCCAAATTTTTGTGTATACCGCAACCATTTAATTTCACTGCCTTTCCAAAATCAAGAAACATGTTTTGTTCAATCTCAATAACTTCAAATTGTTCTTTGGTACCAACTGTTCGCACAAACTGATACCATTCACGTGGATGATGGATTTGAGCCATGGTTTTTTTCTTTTTCCTCTCAATGATGGAGTGATCCACGTCGCACTCCATATGTGTGTGTCCAGGAAGCAAGAATTTATGGTCAATTATTTTGATATTCTCAACGGTCTGCATAAAAATATTGAACATAGAAGCAACTAAAGTATTTTTATTTTGGCCGCCGCAGCAATCACTGTATAAGACAACATGTTCAGTTGTACTCGGTTCTGATAGAAGATGTTGAAGCAAGCACGACGCTATCTCATTGCCACCACGTTTTGCCAATCCTTCATGCCACATATAGCAATGTGGCTTATTGGACACACAATCGTGGACTGTAAGATTGTAAGTCCAAAGCTGTCGTTTGTAAAACGAAATATTGGAACGTAGTAATGGTGTCGGCAGACATTGTTGCAAATCAAATGTATACATTTTGATTTTGGAACACGAATTTTTGGCTTGAATTTTACCTCCGTCTTTAGATTTGTAGGCAATGTCAGCTGCTTCATGATGTTTCTCTTGCTGTTTTCTGATCTTTGCTTTATCTTCCTTAGACTGCGCTATATCTATTTGCATTTTGTAGGTATCGCATTTGCTACAAGTGTCACTTTTTGGCTTTTTGAAAGCCAAACCCATTTCTAAAATTATAATGAATTAATAAAAAATGTACATTACATTTAAAAAGTAAGATAAAGCTAATTACCTTTGAACATTTGTGAATATTTCGTTATTGAAACGGGATTTTCATATTTCTCCGTGTACAACTGGTACATTTTACTTAATGTTAAATCACTCTGTAGGTACTTCTTAGAAGTCCGCTGGCGTGTGTAGTGGCTTTCGTATGCAGGGAATTCATTAATGTGACTTTTAATTTCTTCTAGTTTATCATTTGTTAATTTATTCACAGGTTTTCTGCCCCCACGTTGGTCTACAATTTGGTTTGAGTCAGACAATACAAGCTTCTTTTTCCCGATGGTTTTTAAGAAACTATCGGTTTCACCTAAAGTGAAACGAAAACATTTTTGACACACCGAGATGTTTTGACCTTCAACTTGTAAATGATATGAATAATTATGTGTTCTGTTTCGTTGTGATTTTACGTTTTTCTTTAAAAGTGTATGGTGTTTTTCTTTAACCTCCATTAAACCGGAAGCAAATAAGGCTTTAGAAGAGTATGATGAAAGACTCCAGTATTGTTTAAATATCATTTTTTGCTGATCGTATGTTACCTTGGACTGACAATTCATCCGACATTTTTCTAGAGGCTTACACTCCCTTTCTTTAACTTTACCTTTCTTAGATTTTGTTATAACAGTTGTTGTTAAGTTATGTTCATTTCTTTGAATATTTTCATTTCAAGATTGGGATAAATTATAAAGATTTTCATTAATAACATTTTTTTCAATGGCATTAGCCATTGATTCTATGTCGAAAAAATCTACAGAGGAATCTGAGTTTGAATTTGTTGGTATAGGGAAGTCGGGATCATTGTCACTGTCGTCGAACGGTTCATCATCATCACTATCATTCAACCTATTGCACTTTGTCGCTTCATTAATATTCACAAGTTGTTCCTTATATTCTTCTTGTAACCGTAATACCTGTTCAAACTCTTCGCTAGCCACTTTGGAACCGTGAGCAATATTAAAAATTGATGCCGTCTCTCTTCCAACAATTGTTTTAAATACGTTACCATCCTCATGAAGTGTTGTTTTACGTGTCCGCAATTTCGACAGGATATCTATAATTACAGACAAATACAGTTTAATTCTAGTTGTCAGACTAATAATATAGAAATCAATAATTTTACCTGGAACATGTGGTTTTGAGCAACCCGGTTTCTTAGAAATTGGGGTTTCCCCGGATTGTCTTGCAAGTTGAATCATTTTCATCGCTCGAAATGCCATTTTTCCAATCAAATAAATTGGTTTCACACTAAACTAAACTAATCGACTTTACACAAAACACAATAATTTTTTATATAAAAAAGCACTTAACTAGAATTTTTTGTTTGATTAGCACTCGAAATAAACGCTTAAAATCACATAAAATATGAAAAATTCGCAATACAAAAACGTAAATATCGCTTAAGTAAGTTAGTTTAATACAAAAGGATAGTTTTATTCAAAATATAAATGAAAAAATAGCTTATGTTATGTTAGGTATTTACTTTTGCTATGAGGGCAATTTGAAAAAATCGCTTAAGTCTTCTTAGGCGATTTTCGCTTTTATCTAATCTAATTTAATACTTTAAAGTATGAAACGAAAAACTGGCTTATGTTGAATAAAATTTCTAGGTATATCAATTTATTGAAAAGAATTATTTTAAAAACAATATTTTGAATCACTTAAGCGATTCTTCCGTTTGCAAACAAAAATCAATCAGACTTAGGCCAAAACGTTTTTTATTGATAACTTGGTCAATTTTAAAGGTATTATAATGAAAAATTGATATTATGGTATAAGTAGTATAAGGATTTGAAATATTATGTAAAATGCAAAATCGCCTAAGTTAACATAAGCGATTTTCGCTTTTTGGTACAGATATATGATCACTGGTATATTTTATAAATAAATAATAACACAACAAATAAAACAAAAGACATAATTGTTTATCAAACATTTTTATTCCAATACTTATAATACAGATATTTAAGTGGTATACATATTTGGTTAAAACTTATGATTATGTACAAGAAATTTGAATAAAAAAATTCAGCTTGTATCGTTTTTACATAATAACTTAATTAATCAACTTATGAGCTAGAATAAGTGTTCCTTTGGAGTCCTCAAAATGAAATGTCATAAACAGATATAACCAAATCGTTTACAGCTAAAATATTTAAGTTTGAAAGAAACTTAAGTTAGTGAGTTTAGTTAGAACTAATAACAAAATATTAGTCGTCTATGACACTTCAATGACACATTTACTGTCAATATTTTTTACTGTGAAACCAGAAGGAGAAAAAAAAATTCTAAACTACTCAGAATGACAAAGATAATCGTAAAAAAAACAAAAATAATTTCCTTTGTTTCTCTAATGTAAACAAAAAGCTGACTACTATAAAAATTTTAATACTAATTATTTAATATTCAGTAAATACGAATGAAATCACTAGAAAACTGTCATATGACATGAGTATATTAAAAACTAATACTTTTACTATTACATATTAAAAATTATATAACCTACAAATAACGTGCAACTTACCAGCAATTAGGAAGTCTTCCTATCTAAAGTTGCTGACACTATATTACGTTTTATTTTAACAAACACACATTCTGATTTATTTAAATTGACAAAAAAAATTATTTAAAAACAAAAAATTATGATTAAATAAAACCGATTATTTTTTTTAAAAATTTTATCACAAATCTAATTACTATCTTATTACTTTTTTCTTGAAAAAAATTAAAAATCGCATATTATTTTAAAATCGATCCGCACTTAACGGTACACTAATAAAAATGAAATATTCAGGATAAGTCGAGAGTATAAAAATTACCGATCGAGAATCGATTGTATATGTATTATAATTTTTAATGATTGTATGTATTATAAAAACTTTCGATGAGAGTAAAATTGAGAAAAAATAATGGATTTACCGCTGCAGTCATTTTTATCACAAATGTTAAATATAATAATATTATTTTTTAATGGTATTGTATTAAACAATTTTTTAGCGGTGGTGTGCATTAAATTATAATAGAATATTGTATTGTATAAAAGTTAATACAAATCTTCTATTGCATTTAAACAGAAGATTTTTAACTGTGATGCTTCTAAATCAAGCTCGTTACCAATAATTTCACTTTCGTCAATTTCTGAAAAGGCTCTTGATGATGAGGCTGGATGTTTTTAAGTTTTGAAAACAATGAATAAGTTTCAAATTTTTACATACTCGAAAGGCCGAAGGCACAGAAAAAATTAATATATTATTTTTTCTGTGCCGAAGGTTTTTTTTCGTATAAACCTCTGTTTGTGCGAATCATGAAAATATTATTTTCTAACGGATCTTGATTAAGATGTTATGTAATCAAAAACTGTTGTTCTGTGTCTTTGGAAATATGATCCCACAGCTGAAACAATAGGGAATCTTATCTTTTTCCGTCAGACCGCCAAGAACGCATGCGTTGCAATTATATTGTTTCGATCTAAATGCCCGTGATCTAAAAATCCAAAAATAATATATCTTCAGAAGTGCTGTATTCCAATTTCGGCTTTATTGTCATTTCATCGAATAACAAAATAAGTGTTTTGTCCATTTTAAAAGTTCTCCACTTTTAGTCTCAAGCATATTTATGACACATTTTATTAGACCGGGTGAGAATGGGATATTTGAATGGCATCTCCGTATAGATGAAACTTCTGGCACTGAAAACTTTAGTTTTAAAAGGTACTTGTAAAGTGAAGGAGATTTATAGTAAAATTGCAAGTATTAAAATATCGTTCGTCATTTCACCACGGAGCATTTTTATGGTGCAACTGAGTTAAAATTAATGTTGTCATAAATGGATCAATTTTACTACTAAATATTTCATTTATTTTTTTAGCAACTAATAATCTATCCACTAAATTTATTTTTTTCTTTGGTTAAATATAAATCGAGGAACATTCGAACAAGATGTTTTTATTTTACTTTGACTGATTCTCATATAAGGCAATGTAGGTATTGTAAATTGTTCTTCATTTATTTCCAAATTGTATTGTAAATTTGGTAAGGAAATATTTTTTAAACGGTTTACAAATACATACTTTTAAATTTAAATCAGCAGATGGCAGATTTCCTTCTAATGATAAATGGTGATTTTACAGAAATGGCGAATTAATTTGAGTATTTGCATTATCCTCAACAGAAAACTTTTGTATAACTGGTAAAATTATTGTTTCTTCTGAAATAGCTTTCCTTTTAATTGTTGCATGCACACACATTTGTAAACAAAATTGGATAAACAATTTTATTTAACATTTATAACGTAAAATTCGAATAACATGATCAAAGAAATTATTTTCACAAAATTTCATGGAATATTTAATCCACACATTCCTTCTTTTATCATTCGATAATTTAAAAAATGATAAAAAACTACCACTTCTAGAAATATTTAAACATCCTTCGTAAACGAGTACCGGTCGAAACTGGATATTTTACAACTGGATTTGACGAAACAGGATAATTCAAAACTGGATATTTTAAAACGAGATAAGGTACAAAACGAGATATGGTACAAAACTGGATATTTTAAAATTTGATAATTCAAAACGAGATAAGGTACAAAACGAGATATGGTACAATACTGGATATTTCAAAACAGGATATTTCGACATGTGATTTAAACTTAAAATGATTTTTTAGGAAAGTTCTGGAATATGGCCATAAGGGAGGAACTCGGTGAGTTCTTAACCGATTATGATGAAATTCGATACGTAGGATGAAAATGGAATTTTAAAATGATTTTTTGAGAAAGTTCTGGTATATCTAATGTATTTTGTTTTGAAATGGAACTTAGGCATGTGTTAAAAGTAATTCAGGATTACCGTGTTATTGTACAAAATGATAATTTTATACCTGAAATCAGTTCGTACCTATTGAAAATCGAAGCTACCATCGGAAAAGCTCGAGAGGTCTACAAAAGAAAACAAGATTAAAGGAAATCATATAAGTTAATTCTCGTCGTAGGAACCAATCATTTAAGATTGGAGATACTGAATTGGTAAAAACACATCCATAGCGATGCTTCCCGAGGAATAATGTGCAAGTTCGCACTACGTAGTGATGGCCCCTATATAATCCGGGAGATGAAATCTCCAACTACCTATTTTGTTCGCCAAAAGTAGTGTACCATGTGTCCATGATTACCCCTACTGACGAGCCCGGGAACGACCCGCCTATCCGATCATTAAAACAAATCCCATCCTTATCAGGAACTCAGAGTTCTCAGGATAACCCAGAAGACGATGATTTATTTGCTAGTGTGTCCCTCCCCGCTGAAATTCATTCCCTGTATGAGTCTCATTAAGTGACTCGACATTTCTTTATTTCATCATTTTAATTATTCATTTTGAATTATTTAAATTTCAGGATTATCATTCGAGACTTGACGATATCCTGAAAAGGGAGATTGTATCGTCCCAATTTAAAATTACCTCATGTAGTCCATCCACCGGTGAGTACGAAACCTATTAAGCTATAATTTAAACAATGTATAAACTTACCTTTTTATTTAGAGTTCAGTGTGTACTAAAAGAGAGGAGACGCGAACACATATTATTACTATTAGAAAAAGTATTAAAAATGGAAGGTTGAACCAAAACTGACCTCATATTGTCATATTGTGAAATAAAATATAAAATTTAAAATAAATTACAACCGAGTATAAGAAGGTGGTGTTTATTATTTAGCGAGATGCGTATTGTGTGCCTGCACGTTATCCTACTAAACAAAGCAGACAATTAAAATAAAAAACACTGCAACATACTCTGATGCCAACATACACTTCGAACCATGCCAATGGTGACATTTTCTTTCACAAGGACATTTATCAGTGCACCCACGTTTTCGTTAGAAATGATTCAGTGCGTTCTGCTCTCCGACAACCGTATGATGGGTCTTTTGAAGTTTTAAAGCGGCATGACAAGTAAAAAACCGCTCATAAAAAGTTTCAATAGATCGGCTGAAGCGAGCATTTTTCGCTGTAGACAATTAAAGCGATAAGCCCCCAGATCAGATAAAACAGCAGCAGATGGTAGCACAACCATTGGATCAGAATGTTGGACGGGCCTCAACTCAATTTCAACCTGTTCAAGAAGCTAACGATCAACCAACAGTTAACAAGCTATACACTACAAGATCTGGAAGAACCGTTAAACCTAAAGTCAAGTTTACATAACAGCAACTTCAGAACTATCCGCCAATTCCTCATTTAAATTATAATATTTTTGTATAATTAAATTATATCGACTTTCATTCAATTATATCGGAGTACTGTGGGTAACATTTTATTGTAAATTTTATAAATTTCAGTCGAGTGTTAACGATGAGATGATAGTCAACATTAAAAATAAAAATTCAAATAAATAGAAATAAATAAATTAGATTACCAGAATACGTGTACATAACTGTTAACTTATGTGTTGCCGTGGTGGATATATTTAAATAGTAAATATAGGAAAAATAGATTTACTATATGTTTATATGTTATTATGTTTGGCGGGGTTTATATGTTATTATGTTTGGCGGGGTTAAGTATTAAATAAGATATTCTTTATTGAGTCTGTATAAACTGGAACCTACTGCGTTTTATTTTTTCTGCACATAAAGCGACAAATAAAACTTTAATTTAGGGAGTTTAATGCTGAAATTCATAAAATAATTTATTATTTTTGATACTAAAAAAAACACAATAAATATTTTTTTTCGATCTGATAGATAAAAATCGGAGAAAAAAATTATCAGATATATCCGATAAATAATCTCTCTGATCTCTCCGATTTTTCCGATATCAAAAAAAAACACGGCCACTACCACTTATACATTTTTATTTTTTATACTCTACAGAATATATTCGTACTACATATTTTGTAATTCGTATAAGATCGCGCGATCAGCCATTTTGCATTTAATTTCATTCCAGTTAAACCATCCTAATCATGCGCGATATTTTTGGAAATTAAGTTTGGAAATTATTTTTAATAATTTTATTGTCATGGATTTTTACTCCCAGTAATTAAAAAAATTGTCATTGCTTCTTCATATGTGTTAGGTAAGAAATAATATTTATTATTTATTGTCTTATATTTTTTCTAACTCTTTTAATTATTTTTAGGTGTCATTCTTGTACTCTGGATACATTCTTGGTTTACAATGTAAATAAAAGGATCCCAATTTAAAACGCTGAGTTTATTTCCGTTAGTTTAGTAAATTTAGATTTAGTATTGTAAATAAATATATTAAATTCATTAACAATAAAAGACTTATTATTTAAACAACTAATTTTTTCATTATTGAAATTAATAAAATTAAATGTGTACGTAAAAATTACTCCTAGATGGTACATAATTGTAACGCATAAGCGAGCCGTAAATGTTACGCTTTTACGTAAACATTACGAAGACTTTTATTTACACGAATACATATATAAAAGTGTTCGTAAATTAGTTTCAATTCTCTCATGACAAACGTTTCATTTACGTAACATAAAGTGTCCTGTTTTAGTGTAACGTTTAAGAATAGTTTAGTATTGCAAAGTCTTCGTAAACTGTACGTAAACGCAACGCCGTGCCAAAAGGGATAATGTCAAAATTCTTATACGGATACATTTTTCTGTGGTGAATAAATTTTTTTTAATCATTTGTCAACATTTTAACAAGTTTTTAACGAATTCACACACGCACTAAACATTTTTGACAGAACATAATATTTACCCTTTAAACAAGGCGAACCGTTTACGAACTATAAACGAAGCACGCTCTTCATACAATAGTTCGTAAACGAATCATTTTTGCTGTGTAAAAGCGAACCGTTTACGGTGTTCCCGTCACATGATAATTAGAATTTTTAGTGAAGTATTATTAAGTACTTTTCATACCGACGACTTCGACTTTGGACTTCGTAATTGAAATTTTTTTAAAAAGCATTTAAACTATAAAACTTAGATTGATTCGATTAACAATGTCAAGTTTTATTGAAATAAATCAAAATAGTTATAAAATTAATTAGTTTTATGTGATAAATCTAAGAAAATAAAAATACAGTGCAATGAAGTTAGCTGCAAAGCAAGTGCAATATGTTCCACATCTCGACTTTGCCAATTTAAAGTTATACAAAGCAACTTCATTCATTTTGAAATGTCAATCGATTATTTTGACAAAGTCAAAGTCGACGCCGTCGGTATGAATATATCAATGCTTTGTACTTGTGGAATTTAAATGTTTTGCAAAGTCGAAAGTCGAAGTCGTTGGTATGAAAAGTACTTTAATGTGTTCACTTTTAGCGATGAGTAAATTAATCGTTTTTAGCGGTTCGTTAATGAACCGCATTTAGTGGTACGCTTATGAACAAATTTTACGAGATACAAATGAACTATTTTATGATAAATTAAAGCATAATTTAATGTATTACTTGTTTATTTTATTATTTATAAATGGCATATAATAAATATATATTTGTTGAAATGTATTTATCACAATATCTCATATCACGTATGGAAGGTAACTCATTGAATAAAATTAAAAACTAAAGTATCTTAAAAATATTTTTTTAAATTCGAATTCTTGTTAAAATAAATAAAAAACTCAGTAAACTACAAAATATTGATGTCCATAAAAATAAAAAGTAAAGTAAATTAAATGCAAATTATATAAATTAAATTATTTAAATAAAATTCATTTTTTATTTTTGGTACACGGTCTTTGGCGTACTGAAACCATTCTTTGATAACATAATTAATTTCAGCACTCTTGCAGGAC
Organism: Tipula confusa; assembly: GCA_963556175.1. Taxonomy (NCBI): domain Eukaryota; kingdom Metazoa; phylum Arthropoda; class Insecta; order Diptera; family Tipulidae; genus Tipula; species Tipula confusa. The sequence continues at coordinate 3,271,010 of OY744478.1, forward strand.
GTAAATTTCTTCATAGTAACTTCTGAAAATATATTAAAAAAATTTAAGACAATATATTAGTAGTTGGTGACAATGAATTTGAGTCATACAAATACATACCGTTTATTTTTTTATTGTATATAAAAGTTTTCATTAAAAAAATAATGTAACGTCTATCACAAAAAAAAATGGCATCTATCTATATTGTTCACAAAAATATAAATAATTTCATGTATAAAATATAAAAAATTAAAATATAGTTCGCTTATGAACCGCTTTTGCGAATTCACTTTTATTGTTTAAAGGGTAGTTTTGTTATGTTTTTCATTGGTTTTTCGATAGTACATATAATCCAATATGGCGGCGCACAGTATAGCAGCCAACCTAACAACATCGAAATAAAAATAATAGTGATGCGCGTCATGTCACTGTAAGTGATTTTATGAGAAGAATTAATTCCGTGGTGAAATTTTTTTGTGTTAAAATAAAAAGAAATTTGGAATATTTGTTTGTAATATATTTTTAAGTGTATATAGATATATACATTTTCGGTTCAATTTTTTCGTGGTTGTATCTAAATTAATTGAATGTTTTTTAAAAGTATTATTGTTGTGTTAAATATATAAATCGTGCATTACCTACTAACTCAAGAACATCAATCACACTCCTCAAAGTAAATTAATAATTTAGTGAAGAATAAAGTCTTAAAATTGTTAGTGCTTAAAATTATATAGTTTTTGTGAGTTATTAAGATAAGGACATGTCGTATATACACGAGAATATAAACAAATATATAAATAAATATATATTTATATGCATATATATATATATATATATATATATATATATATATATATATATATATATATATATATATATATATATATATATATATATATATATATATATATATATATATATATATATATATTATATATATATATATAATAATATATATATATTATTATATATATATATATATATACATATATTTATATATATATATATATATATATATATATATATATATATATATATATATATATATATATATATATATATATAAATATATATATATATATATATAACATGTTTATATTCATATATTTTAATTACGAATGTTTTTATATAAGTGATTTTTTTTAAAGGTCGATGTAAAATAATTACAATGGTCGGCCATATTTTAATGTATCTCGTTCTGTTATTATTTTATTAATTGAACAAGAAAGTTCATGTTTCGGACAAGATTTTCTAATTATTAGAATTATAAAATTCTAATTAGTAGAATATTATTTGCTTTTTAACAATCGGTGCCTTCCGGATTTAAGTATATAAATACGATCATCGGGTAGGCGGGTCACGCCTTACGTTTCTTTATTTATAAGTATATAAGTGAACTTAGTATACAAAATATAATGTTGACATTTGTAATTATATTGTTGCATGCGCTCGACCTTCGGATCAATTTGTATTTTTCCTTATCTAGAAAAATGTGAGATAAATTCTTTGTAAATTTATAATAGATACATACATGTATCTATATACATATATATATATAAATTTTATATGTATGTATATCAAACAAAAAATAAAATAACCGGAAGGATTTAATCTATATATATATATATATATCTATATATATATATAGATATATATATAGATATATATATATATATATATATCTATATATATATACATATATATATGTATATATATACATATACAAAGCACATACATCCCAGAGAGAGCATCTAGTCAGGTAAATATTGAATAAGTAATTTTCAATTGAATATGTTTCTTAATTGATCAATTTCGTTTCTAGGATTTTTGATGCCTTGAAAATGTTTTCAATTTTGTATATATTGTTGCTGGCAACACAAGTATCAAGCAGCAATATAACAATACAATCAACAATAAATCAAGCACAATCGACAAACTCAAGTAGCAATATAACAATTAGCAATACAACAATTACTCATCAAACTATTTTTGATACAAAATTAAATCATTTAGTTGTTGATCGTAATACAGGACGTGTAAGTTATATATATATATATATATAATTGGATATCATAACAGTTGATGAATCAAATATTGACGTAATTATTTATATTTATAGGTTTTTGTAGGTGGAATAAATCGAATATATCAATTATCACCCGATTTAGATATTGTTGTAACTGCAATAACTGGGCCCAATAATGATTCATACGATTGTACATTATTGGAATGCCCATCGAATACCGTTAGAAAATTAACTCCAAACGTTAATAAAGTATTACTGATCGATTATAGTACAAGTCGATTAATCACATGTGGTTCAATATATCAGGGTATTTGTACCGTACGTAATTTACAAAATGTCAGTATTGTTGAACAGGAGGTTCAAGAAGCAGTTGTTGCAAATAATGAAGATGCATCGACTGTGGCGTTTGTTGCGCCAGGCCCCCCAACCCCACCGGTAACCAATGTTATGTATATAGGTGTTACATTTACGGGGAATTCACCATACCGTAGTGAGGTACCGGCGGTTGCCTCCCGTAGTCTCGAAAAAGAACGAATGTTTCAAATTGCATCGTCGCATGTTACAACCGGTACTCGTATTTTTATTAATTCATACGCCCGGGAATCATATTTAGTTAATTATGTATATGGCTTTAGTTCAGAAAGATTTTCATATTTTCTAACTACCCAGCTAAAGCATAATACTCAAACTGTACCTAAAGAGTATATAACAAAATTAGTTAGAATATGTCAAGATGATTCGTATTACTATTCGTATACCGAAATACCTGTGGATTGTATATCTGAGGCACAAGGTGGTAAAAAATATAATTTAATTCGAGCTGCATATTTAGGACGACCCGGCGCAGATCTTGCCGAAAATTTAAATATTACATTACTCGATGATGTACTGTATGCAGTATTTTCTGAGGGAAGGAATGGGGTGCACACAAATCGATCCGCTCTTTGTGTATATTCGTTAAAAGCAATTCGGCGAAAATTTATGCAAAATATAAAAAATTGTTTTAACGGTGTTGGACCGCGAGGATTAGATTTTATATCGCCTAACATGGCATGTGTTTCGACCAAATTACAAACTATTTCGGAGGATTTTTGTGGGCTAGATGTTAATTCGCCTTTAGGTGGCGAACAACCCATTATCGCAGCTCCCGTTTTATTGTTTAATGCACAGTTGACAGCAGTTGCCGCTACCCAAACTAGTTTTTATACGGTAGTTTTTATCGGTACAAATGACGGGCACTTAAAAAAAGTAGTTGTCGAATCGGGTAGCACAGCTATAGAATATGCTGATATAGCGATCGATGAAGGTTCCTCGGTCATGTACGATATGCATTTTGATACATCCAAAATGCATCTTTATGTCATGACCAAGAATAAAGTGTCAAAAGTTAAGGTACACGATTGTACAGTGTACAAAACATGTAGCGAGTGTTTAGGAGCTAAGGATCCATATTGTGGATGGTGTTCGCTCGAAAATAAATGCAGTTTAAAAACTAATTGTCAAGACGACTCGAACGATCCACTATTTTGGGTTAGTTACAAAATGGGAAAATGTACCACAATCACAAGTGTTATACCACATCAGCTACAACGCACAACCGCCCGAACACTAGAACTGGTCATCGATCATCTTCCAGCCCTAAAAGAAAATCTCGTATGCGCATTCACCACTCAGGATAAAGTTATAGTGACAAATGCGACTAGAAAACGATACGGTGTGAATTGTACAACTCCGCGAACTGATCTTCTGCCACAAATTGCACCAGGGAAGCACCATTTCACAGCTAAACTATCAGTTAGGACAGCAACGGGGCCCGATCTAGTTACCACTGATTTTACTTTCTTCGATTGCAGCACACATTTATCATGTACTCAGTGTGTTTCATCACAATTTCCGTGTGATTGGTGTCTAGAAGCGCATCGATGTACACATGATACAGCAGAAAATTGTCGTAATGATATTCTAGTCACTGGAATAAGTCGTATTGGACCATCTTATCGTTCAGGCCCAGGTTTTTGTCCGACCATAAACGCAACCGGTGATGGAAGTGAAATATTTGTCGCAGCTGGATTAAAAAAATCTATTAAAGTTAAGGTTCATTTGATTGGACAGTATTTAATGCAGACCCGATTTTTATGCCAATTCAATATTGAGGGACGCGTGTCTAGTGTAAATGCTCAGTTACTCGGCGATACAATATACTGCGATGCTATGGAATTTGTATATACGTCACGATCGCCAAATTTAACTGCAACGTTTGCTGTAATATGGGGTGGATCTAAACCACTCGACAATCCACATAATATACACGTTCGAATATATCGGTGCCGTGAAATGTCGGATAGTTGTGGTATGTGTTTAGCCTTACCAGAAAAATATAACTGTGGATGGTGCTCATCATCTAACGCATGTGAAGTAGAAGAACAATGTAGCAAACAAACTGAGGGTAAAAATGATTGGTTAAATCGTATGCAGACATGTCCAAATCCTGAAATTCATTCATTTGATCCAAAGACAGGGCCATGGGAAGGTGGTACAAATATAACGATTCGTGGAATTAATTTAGGTAAAAACTTCAGTGATATTTATAAAGGTGTTAAAATCGCTGGAATCACGTGCATGCCGTTCGCTCATTTATACATTGACACAAAACAAATTGTGTGCAATGTTGATGGGCCAGGAGTCGAATCATATAGATCAGGTCGCATCGTAGTACAAATATCGGATTATCGTGGGGAATCTAATACCGATTTTGAATTTGTCGATCCTAAAATAGATGATTTTGTGCCTAAATTTGGTCCCGTTTCGGGTGGAACCCAAATAAAAATCGTAGGCAAATATTTAAATGCCGGATCACGAATTCAAGCATTTATAGATGAATTACCGTGCGAAATATTAAGCACAGATGAAACTCAAGCGTTGTGTCGAACAAGTCCTGCTAACGTTCAACACAAAGGTAAACTAAAAATGAAATTTGATGGTGGGACACGAGAATTTAATGGTGGTGTTTTTGAATATGTCGACGATCCAACGATTGAATATGCAACATCAGGGCCAGTTGGTCCGTTTAAAGTGCCCAAAGGAATTCCAGCCGGTGGTATAAAAATCACTGTAATCGGAAATCACTTCCTATCTATACAAAATCCTAAAATGTATGTTTACTACCAGGAAAAGGTTTTCCTTAGTCAGTGTGATATATTTTCAAACACTGAAATGTATTGTGATTCCCCGTTCATCGAGGCCGATAATAAACTACTTGACGCAGATCATCCCAAACAATTGGAGTACGGTTTTCAAATGGACGATGTGATCGGAGTACAAAATCTTTCAATGAAAAATCTAAATCATTTTGAGTTGTATCCAAATCCCGAATATTACGAGTTCGAAGAAAATGTAAAATATTTTAAAAGTGAATACCTTACAATAAATGGTAAAAATTTGGATAGAGCCTGCAAAGAAAGTGATGTGATTGTAATGATCGGTAATAAAATTTGCAATATAACTTCACTATCTCGACAGCAATTAACGTGTCGACCACCAACTGAGGCGTCTGATGAGAACGAGGCACCTGAAGTGGTTGTAAAAGTAGGGAGTAATTCACTCCAATTTCCGATTGGTATATTAAGCTATGCAACTCCAAATCCGTTACACGGATTTAGTCGTAAAGCTATGATTGGATTTGCTGTTGGTGGATCAATCCTTTTGGTAATTTTTGTTGCGCTGCTGATTGCCTACCGTAAAAAAACAAGTGAAAGTAATCGTGTACTCAAAAATATGCAAGAACAAATGGATATCCTAGAATTACGAGTTGCTGCCGAATGTAAAGAGGCATTTGCTGAACTACAAACTGAAATGACAGATCTTACCGGCGATTTAACGTCTGGTGGTATACCATTCCTAGATTATCGTACATATGCAATGAAAATTTTATTTCCTAATCACGAGGATCATGTCGTTTTACAATGGGAACGTCCGGAATTACTTCGCAAAGAAAAAGGTCTTCGTCTTTTTGGCCAATTAATAATGAATAAAACATTTTTGCTGCTGTTTATCAGGACATTAGAATCGAATCGATATTTCTCAATGCGAGAAAGAGTAAATGTCGCCTCACTCATAATGGTAACGCTACAATCAAAACTTGAATATTGTACGGATATACTAAAAACATTACTTGCCGAACTAATTGAAAAATGTATCGATGGGAAAAGTCATCCGAAATTATTGCTTCGACGAACGGAAAGTGTAGCGGAAAAAATGCTCTCGGCTTGGTTCACATTCTTGCTGTACAAATTTTTAAAAGAATGCGCGGGCGAACCACTCTACATGTTATTCCGAGCAGTTAAAGGGCAAGTAGATAAGGGTCCAGTTGATGCAATAACACACGAAGCTCGTTATTCGTTAAGCGAGGAAAAATTAATTCGACAACTAATCGAATTTAAATTAATGACCGTTTATGCTTCGATTACTCAACAACCGATCTTCTGCAATAATATTGAAATGCCAACGAATACGGAAAATGTACCGGTTAAAGTGCTTGATTGTGACACAATATCGCAGGTAAAAGAAAAATGTTTAGATACAATATATCGAAATACGCCGTGGATGCAGCGACCACGTCGTGATGATTTAGATTTAGAATGGCGTACCGGTACATCAGGACGTGTAATACTCTACGACGAAGATTCCACCTCCAAATTAGAAAGTGAATGGAAAAAATTAAATACTCTGCATCACTATCGCGTTCCGGATGGCGCGTGTCTCAGTTTAGTACCAAAACAAAGTTCCATCTATAATTTATCAATCTTGTCCGAGAAAAATGATAAAACACATAAATACGAAACATTAAATCTATCGAAATATACATCTTCAAGTCCGCCATTTAGTCGTGCTGGTAGTCCCCTTAATACGGACAGCCAAGAAAACGGAATCAAATATTGGCATTTAGTTAAACATCATGATACAGATGTACAAAAAGAGGGCGAACGAGTTAATAAAATGGTGTCGGAGATTTATTTAACACGGCTTCTAGCTACCAAAGGTACACTACAAAAATTTGTCGACGATCTATTCGAAACAATATTTAGTACAGCACATCGTGGTTCCGCACTCCCATTAGCTATAAAATATATGTTTGATTTTCTTGATGATCAAGCATTACTACATGGCATTACAGATCCAGAAGTAGTTCACACTTGGAAAAGTAACAGTTTGCCATTAAGGTACGTAAACAAAATTACCGTTTAGAAAATTAAAACCATTTTTAAATTTGTTGTTTTTTCGCAGATTTTGGGTGAACTTAATTAAAAATCCTAATTTTGTTTTTGATATACATAAATCAAATATCGTTGATTCGTGCTTATCGGTAGTTGCCCAAACATTTATGGATTCGTGTTCGACTTCAGATCATAGGCTAGGTAAGTTCAAAATATTCATATCAAGCTTGATTACTATTTTTGAAACAGTCCAATCTAGCTTTGTCTTATTTTGCGACGAGATGAGTTTTATCAGAAAATTGTTTTATTGAACTAAAAACTTATGAAACAGACTGTTTTGGAGAAAATTAAAGTAAGTATTGGCGAATGATATTATGTGATTTGTCATATAGCGAATAATACACATAAAAATTAAATTACAACTAGCACCGATGATCGAATTTTGTGTCAACATTGGTTTCGTTGGGCTGTTCGCCTTTAATTAGAATAATTACATATGAATTCGTGGGTCGGGTGACAACGGGTTCGAATTACAATGGTGGAGGGATGTAAAAGAGATTTTTCATGACTTGATTGCGATCGGTGATGATGATGAACACAGCTATGATGTGAGAGTAGAATCCATCGGTCGAATTATCATCCACGCCACTACAGGGTATCCGGGCAACTTGCATATAAATGGATATTTAACCCTTGTGTCTATGACTAAAATATTCTACGTTGTTATTTAACCGGCTATCCGGGTAGCCATAGACACATTTTCTCGTTTATAGTCGAAACGATTCAAAAATAATTACGTTATTGTATGTTTTCTTTAACTTTGTGTTGTCTAAAGTATCTTGTACATACTACGAATATGTTGGTGAAGTTTTGGTAATTGAAAATTGCACTGGAGATGAATGCTACCTTCATAAGAAACACAAGGACAGAAATAATGATAATTCGATCAAGAGATTTCAGTAAGAATTGAAAAGAGATTTCAGTAAGAATTGAAAAGTGCCAGGAAAATAATTTTCTTGTTAATAACCAGTTTGAAGCGAATGATTAAAACTATGTGAGGTAAGGTCCCAAGATATTTTAAAAGAGAAAAATGGCATAATTTCGCGGCGAAAACCTATGCAGAGACACAACATATTGAGAAATTAAGAAAGAGGTCCCCAATGATTAACCAATAATATATGTTGTCTGTAGCATACACTTTTTGGTCTTTATTTTCTAACGTGATATCTTACATTCTCATTCACTAAACAAACCGGAAAGCAAAGGCTTCTAATGAAGAATATAACAGAAATAAACCAGCGCTACTATGAAAAATGTTAACCAAAGATGAATTTAATGCATACCTACCAATTTAATCGCAGAACTTCACCATTCACACAATGAATCAGCGAATGTTTTGTGAGAAACGATTTCAAATTCTTTGTATCGCACTAGTATGGGGTTTAATCGCTTCTGGGAACAAACCATAGATACTAAAAAAGTACTTTTTTATATTCTACGTCAGTGCCTCTTGCGTCCTAATAGTGAGTTGGACCTTATCAACTGCTGGTACATTAAAAAAATAAGCCATTAGTTCCGAACAAGCTGGTGCCGTCCAGATCTCATGAGTTCTACTTTTCTGTATTTGCGTTTAGAGACGACAGTATCACAATTTGCTGTTATGTTTGCCAACGCAGCACTACACAGAAAACATAGATAAAAAGAAAAAACTAGAAATTGGGTTTCACCAATTCTTACTTTTCTTGGATATCGCCAGTTCTTGTACAACTTCAGCTTGTTGGTATTTGCAAGGTGTGTATTGAGATTTTAGAATAGTTGACGTTGGGTATACAAAGAATAATTGTCTACGGCAAGCAACAACTGATAAGAGACCCGAAGTATCGGAAACCCGTCATTCCTTCAAATGTGGTATCCACTAAAATTCACTGCGTATTTGACTCCAAAAATTTTAACGATATATTTGAGGTGTTACTGTTAGATATAATCTAACATAATTAAAGAGTAAACAAATAGATACTGATAGATAGTTCTCAACTTTTAACGCAATATTTTGACTGCATTACTTTTATTATACATGGTTAGGTTGAGGTGGCTGTCCAAAATTGCTACTCCGCACTACCTTACTGAGACCAATTTGAGCTTCTCATGAAGCAGTAGATTACTTTAACGCTCAATTTACTGAGATCCGTTAGATTGCACAGAACGTGAGCTCTTAAAAACTTAAGTCTATTTTGAGCCAGAGTAGCAACTTCGACAGTAATCATGAAAGAAAACACTAGCTCAAATCTGCCTAGTAATTTCACATGAGATAGGCAAATTGCCCATCTATTGTTTGTAATTTTATAAGCTTCTTTAAGAAGCAGTTTGCACGTAGCTAGTGGAATTTCAATGCCCACCTTGCATGGTAAGATGAGCCAAGTGATACCTTGTCGCGCGAGTCTATCGGCTTTTAAGTCCTCCGTAATATTGAAATGCCCTGGCACTCATATAATAAGGATGTAAACGACGGCGGTGACGTGTCGTTATTCTAATTAATCAGATTTGGATGTTGTGCAAAGCAAAGCTAAGCTCAGTTTCGATCTGATGAGGAATTTTAGTTAAAAATTAATTGTCATCTCATCAGACCATGGCGACCGAGTGCTATGTGTAAACGCTATTTTACGCTCTATATATGTTTATGTACAGTGTACATGTAGCGTTAGCGAATTATATGAAAGTACACGAAATATCAATAATTGTTTTGTGTTTGTGTAGCGAAGTCGCTACAGATGTTGAACAGTTTAGCCATCTCGTTAAGAGATGAAAGATAGCTCCGGGCTACTTTCGACGTGATATAGCCAGCTTGTAGAACTTTAATAGCTGCCTGACTGTCCGTAAAAATACCAATATCTATTACAGATATTACATGATACTTCATCCAGTCTAAATACTAAAAAAGTACTTTTTTATATTCTACGTCAGTGCCTCTTGCGTCCTAATAGTGAGTTGGACCTTATCAACTGCTGGTACATTAAAAAAAATAAGCCATTAGTTCCGAACAATCTAATGCCGTCAAGATCTCATGAGTTCTACTTTTCTGTATTTGCGTTTAGAGACGACAGTATCACAATTTGCTGTTATGTTTGCCAACGCAGCACTACACAGAAAGCACAGATAAAAAGAAAAAACTAGAAATTGGGTTTCACCAATTCTTACTTTTCCTGGCTTTCTTGATTGCTGTAAGCTCTGCCTGAAAAATACTGCAATGATCAGGGAGGCGGAAAGAGATTCACATTTATGCCCCTATTATGGTTCTCACCTCACCTCACCATACCTCAATAATGAGAGATGAAGTGATCACATCATTATTTTGGTATTATCGTCCTCGCGATGAGGTGAGGTGAACAAAGTGTCTAATCTGTTCACCTATATTATCTTGGTAATTAGTATAAAAATAAAGTAATGGAAGGCAAAAGCGGGTAAATTATATATATATATATATATATATATATATATATATATATATATATATATATATATATATATATATATATATATATATATATAAAAACACATATATATATAATATGGGAACCGCTCAGAACTGGACACTTTAAAACTGGATATTTCAAAATAGGATTTGACAAAACGAGATAAGGTACAAAACTGGATATTTCAAAATTGGATATTTCAATACGAGATAAGGTACAAAACGAGATATGGTACAAAACTGGATTTTTCAAAATTGGATAATTCAACACGAGATAAGGTACAAAACGAGATATGGTACACCACTGGATATTTCAAAACAGGATATTTCGACATGTGATTTAAACTCAAAATGATTTTTTAGGAAAGTTCTGGAATATGGCCAATTAGACAGGAACTCGGTGAGTTCTTAACCGACTTTGATGAAATTCGATATGTAAGATGAAAATGGGATTTTAAAATGATTTTTTTTGGAAAGTTCTGGAATATGGCCAATTAGGGAGGAACTCTGCGAGTTCTTAACCAAGTTTGATGAAATTCGATACGTAGGAAGAAAATGAGATTTTAAAATGATGTTTTGGGAAAGTTCTGGAATATGGCCAGTTAGGAAATAACTCGGTGATTTCTTAACCGATTTTGATGAAATTCAATATGTAAAATGAAAATGGGATTTTTAAATGATTTTTTGGGAAAGTTCTGGAATATGGCCAGTTAGGAAGGAACTCTGTGATTTCTTAACCGATTATGATGAAATTCGATACGTCGGAAGAAAATGGGATTTTAAAATGATGTTTTGGGAAAGTTCTGGAATATGGCCAGTTAGGAAGGAACTCGGAGATTTTTAACTGATTTTGATAAAATTCAATAAGTAAAATGAAAATGGGATTTTAAAATGATTTTTTGGGAAAGTTCTGGAATATGGCCAGTTAGGATGGAACTCGGTGATTTCTTAACCGATTATGATGAAATTCGATATGTAAAATGAAAATGGGATTTTAAAATGATTTTTTGGGAAAATTCTGGTATATGGCCAGTTAGGTAGGAACTCGGCGAGTTCTTAACCGATTATGATGAAATTCGATATGTAGGATGAAAATGGTTCCATACTTGAATATTTCTAAGGAGAGAAATAGAATTTTCTTTCACTTAATGTTTTTTTTCTTTAATTGTATAATTAAATTTGATTTTAAAACCTTTTTTAGAAAACCTCTGGAATATGGCCCACAAGGTTTCATACTTGAATAATTTTAAGCAGAGAGATAGAATTTCCCTTCATTTAATGTCTTTTTTTTTAATTGATGCTTTTCTCATCTTATTAAAATAATTATTGACTTGATCGAGTTTACTGTCAGTAAAATTTATCTTCATCTATTTTTTATTCTCCTACATGCGGCCGCTCAATAATGGTGTTAATTGTATTGTGGAACGATTCTGCACGGTTTTGGGTTCGTGGTATACCCTTCTTGTTTTGGTCGCTAATGCTCCAGAGGCCCGGTGGAAATAGTGGTGCCCTACCATTTTTCCCGGATACATAATACTCGTTAAACCAGTCGGTTAACGGGTAAAACTCGTCACCAAGTTTACTTCTTATTTCTTCGAACCATTCTGGAATTTCCTCAGGTTCCAAGAAACAGCTGCAATTTGGCAGACTTTCAAGGCAAACTCTATATCGCTCCCATATAGAATTTCATCATGGTGTTCAATTGTCTCTGGTTTATCGACGTAGACAAGTGACTTTACATAACCCCAAAGAAAATAGTCCAATGGGGTTAAATCACACGATCTTGGTGGCCAACTAATTGGGCCCTTACGCGAAATTATTCTTTCTTCTTTCATCAAAAGTTTCTTTGAGTAAATCATTTGTAGCGCGCGCTGTGTGGCATGTGACTCCATCCTGTTGAAACCACATGTCAGCAAGATTAATGCCAGCTAATCGAGATATGAAAAAATTTCTAATCATTTAGATAATTTTGACCCCGCCAGCCCGATAGAGCGCAGCAAACAGTAATGTTCTGTGGATATATTGGTGTTTCGACAGAAGCTTGTGGATTATCCTCACTCCAAATCCGAAAGTTCTGCCTATTTACGTACCCATTCAACCAAAAATGGACTTCATCGGAGAACAAAATTTTGAATGGAAATTCAACATCAATATCAATTTGTGCTTCAGCCCATTCGCCGAATTGGCGGCGCATACGATGGTCGTTTGGCTTTAATTTCTGCACAAGTTGAATCTTGAAAGCTTTTAAGCCAAGATCCTTTCGTAAAATCTTCCATAAAGTGGAAGGACACAACCCCAGTTGGTGAGAACGGCGACGAATTGATTGATTTGGATCTTCTTCAAGGCTTTCCTGTACAGCGGCTATAGCTTCTTCAGTGCGTACTATTAGAGTAAACGTGATCCGAAAACGATCTATTGTTATTCGAATTAGCCGCTCTGAAGGACGATTATGTACGCTATAAAATAGACGAAGTGCTCGTTAAGTTTGACGAACAAAACCATTATTTTGATAAAAAATTTCAACAATTTGCAAGCGTTGCTTTGATGTAAGTCTATCCATAATGAAATGTCAAACCAAAATAAACAAAAAGTAACTATCAGCTGTTAAATAGGTTGTCAATTAAAGCAGTGTTGCCAACTCAAAGTTGTGAACCTATAAAAAAACACCGTTTATACATATATATATATATATATATATATATATATATATATATATATATATATATATATATATATATATATATATATATATATATATAAATATATATATATATATATATATATATATATATATATATATATATATATATAAATATATATATATATATATATATATATATATATATATATATATATATATATATATTTATATATATATATATATATATATATATATATATATATATATATATATATATATATATATATATATATATATATATATAGATAGAGTGTCCCAAAAAAATGTATACACACTACTTGATTATAAAAACAGTATTTATTTAGATAATTACAAATTAATAGTATAAAATAAAAAAGATAGATGTAGGATTTCATTAGTTAGCCCAAGTATTCAAATTGCTGCCCATTTTTATCTAAACATTGCTGATAACGCGATGCAATAGAATCGCAAACGTGGCGAATCATTTCAATAGAAATCTCACTGTATTCTCCTTTAATTTCCGCCTTCAATTGGTTGACTGTTGCCGGTTTCGATAAATAAACCTTATCTTTGATGAGACCACACAAAAAAAATCTAATGGCGTGAGGTCCGGAGAGCGCGGTGGCCATTTGATGGCACCTCATCGTCCAATCCATTTGTTTGGCAATGTTTCATTTAGATAAGCTCTCACATCACGATGGTATTGAGGAGGTGCTCCATCTTGCTGAAAATAAAAGTCTGTGCCATCCCCAAACTGTTCAAGAATATCTGGCATGACATTTTCCCGTAGCAAATTCAAATAAACGCCACCAGTCACAGTGTTATCAAAAAAAATGGCCCAATTAAACCCCGCTCTGACAATCCACACCACACTGTAACTCCTGGTAAATTTAAATTATGTTCCTCTGTAACGTGTGGATTCTCTGGTGCCCAGTAGCTGGAATTGTGGCGGTTTAATTTAAATGAAGCCTCATCACTCCAAATAATTTCATGTGAAAACTCTACGTCCTCTGCACATTTCACCAAAAACCATTCACAAAACTCCACTCTCCGATCAAGATCATCTTCATTGAGGGCGTGAATTAATCTTGAATTATAACTCTTCCATCGTACGCGCTTTAAAATGCGATGGACACTTGATTTTGAAATCCCTACTTCACGTGCTGCTTGGCGAACAGATTTTCTTGACGTTTCGCGATATGTTTCAAGCAGTTCTTCTCTTGCGGTGCTTGTGGATGTCCGTGGTCGCCCAGAACGCTGTTTGTGGACATCTTGAATAGTTCCGTCTCTTTCAAATTTATCTCTGATGCAAGTATTGGTGAGTCTTGTAGGTGAATCCTTATGAAATTCCCTTCTAAACTGTCTGCACTTCCACTATGTTTTCAAACTTAAGGTAGCACTTTAAAATAAATTTACGTTTTACAAAGTCTAGTCTAATCTCCGACATGATTATAAACGTGTTTTACTCTAAAAAATAAATTATATTAGTTAGAATGAGGTATTAAAGTGTGTAACTTTTTTTTTGGGACACTATATATATCGACAAAATCGTGAGAAACATAATACCAAATTATGAGTTGAAATTATGATGAATCTTTGAGGTGAAGTGAGGAGAGATGAACCGTACGGTAAGGTGAAAACCATAATAGGAGTATTAGTTCTTCGCAGAAAACCCCCTCGCTGATCTTTCCATTAATTTTCGAGCCATATGTAAAGAAGTTAATAAAACCTGACTTCCAAACTGTTCCACTTGCCGGTCCTCTCTGGAAGGAATATCAGTTAAAAATTTAACTTCGAGGGATGATGTCGAGATAGTATAGTCGATAGATCTGGGGATTTCTTTGTTCGTCAAAATAGCTGACCACTAATACACAAGGCGGCAGTTCTTTGCACTTTCATCAGCCACTGTATTTAAGGCGGGCCACTAAGCTATCACTGTTTAATTGGTGTTCCACAATTATGTTTATCTTTGCTGCTCGGAATTCTACTGGTTAGCAAAACTGTATTCCTAATCTTCTATAATTTTGTAGAAATATAGTTTAGGAGATACGTCACAGCCGTATCGGAAATATTGAAGTTCCGGCAGAAATAATTATATCACTACGAGGTTGAGTGAAATATTTTATAATATTTTATTTTAATTTTGATTAAATTACAATTTGATGTGCTCGCTGTCAGAGTTGATGATAAAGAGAATGATAACAATTGATTTTATTGTGTCATTAGGTAAATCATAAAAATTTACATCAGCTAATGTAAGTGAACTATAATAACATTTACATGAAAAATTTAATTTTATAATATTATATATTGTTTAAATGGGTATGTAACTTAAGCGCCTTAATGTCGACTTACATATCATCTTTATTTGTTATTAATGTTAAACTTTCTTCAACATACTCCCCCGGTTAAGCAATTATTTGCTTAACTAACTCTATTGCTATTTTGCATAATTTTGTTACTGGATTGAATAATTGTATTCTATGATTCCGTGGGTCAGTTACTACCTTTTTTTGTTTATTTATTAGACGACTGATTGTTCATTCATGAATTAATGAATTAATTATTTAATATGGGACGGAGTTTTTCAATAGTTTTTTTGTAGATCCCACTTTGGATCTTTACTGTGACCACGCGTACAAGTCCATCAGGCCAGGATCCGGGTGATACGTTGTCACCTTTCACGAGAACAATATCATCCTTTTTAAAGTTCGTCTGTCTAGATTTCTATTTATGGTGTTGCTGTAACATGGTGAGATAATCGGATTTTCAGAGTTTCCAGAAATCCTTCATCAAATTCTGAAGCAATTGCCAGCGGTTAGTATATGACTTAGGTTCATCTGCAGGCAAATCCGGTAACATTATTGGAGAACATCCCATGAGGAAATGTCCGGGAGTTAAAATCTCACAATTCTCAGAAAATGTTGTGTCCATGGATGGCTATTGGCCGAGAATTGAATATACATTCTATCTGACATAATACAGTAGAATATTCCTCGTATGTCAGTGCTGATTCTCCAACTGTACGTATTAGATGTCGTTTCATCGACTTAATGCCGCTTTCTCAAATACCTCCGAAATTGGGAGACGACGGCGGAGTAAAATGCCAATTGATTTGATTGGTGGACAGAAAAGCACGCAACTCCTTTTCGGAAACCTGTGCGCACACCTCGTAAAGCTGGCTAATCTTTCTCTTAGCACCGACGAAGTTAGATCCGTTGTCGGAATATATTTGTGTTGGAAGACCACGCCTCGATATAAATCGTCTCAGACATGACAGAAATGCATCTGTTGTCAAATCTGATACCATTTCTATGTGAACAGCTTTTACGACTAAACAGACAAACACCGCAATATATCCCTTGAAAATCTTGGCACCTCGTCCTGTTTTTGAATTTACTTTTACCGGACCAGCGAAGTCAACGCCAACGGTAGAAAACGGTCTCGAGGGCGTTATCCGAAACGATGGCAGATTACCCATCTGTGGTTGTGATGTACTCACACGATGGTAACTGCAGGTAACGCAGGAACGTGTTACTTTTTTGACCAGATTTTTAGCACTGATTATGTAGTAATTTTGTCGTATGATAGCAAGTAACTGCTGATGAGTACGATTAAAATACCGCAAATGTAGAGTCCTTACGAGCCCCTCCGTAAACAGATGATGAGCATTAAGAATATCCGGATGTTTTGTGTCACCAACAGTCAGCGTCCCATGATCATCAATAAATGGAGACAATGATCGCAGTTTGTTTTATTTTCGTAAGCCGGAACCCTTAGTGATTCGACTGATATCTTCTAAAGAGCTCTCATTTTGGCGCCATCGCACAGCAAATAGTGTAGCTCGTTTAATTTGTGAGCCTGTCAAATATAAATAAAATTGGTTAGCTTTAAACTTATCATAAAATCTATAGCATTGAGCAAATGTTCGAATGACGGCCCAAAATGATGACCTTTTCTCGAATAAACTGGCAATGGTAGTGAAATCTGTCGGTACAAAATAGTTTTGCGAGGCATACACAAATGACTTCTTGGTCTCTAACACATCAAAGAGCACGTCTGGATGAGGATCGTCAGACAATTTTGGCCAGTGATTGGATGATTTTCGTAGAAAGTCTAGTCCTTCCCACCACAATAAATTATCAACCAATTGATCTGGCAGTATTCCTCGGGACGCTAAATCTGCTAGATTCATCCTCGAAGAAACATGATCCCAACTCAGCCGTGGAAGGCGGTTCAAAATGTATGTACGAGACAAGGAAAATTGTGGAATCTGTCCAGCCAAACGTCTGCAGATTCGAGCTGCTTAATGAATGATGAAGCGCAGCTATTAGTTTTACCAACAAAACCGCTGCACATAGCTCCAATTGTGGCAGGCAAAGTTGCTTTAGTGGCGCAACTTTTATTTTAGATGCTACTATACGTACCGAAACGACACCATTTACGTCAACCGTTCTCAGATAAACAACGGCTGCGTAGGCAGTTTCTGACGCATCAGAGAAACCGTACAATTCTAACTCAACGGGTGACATTGGTATATTTAAAAATCGCGGAATATGAATTTTTTCGAACAATATGAAATTCGAACGCATTTTTTCCCATTCTACCTCCATTTCTTCGGGCAAATGGTCATCCCAGTCGAGTTTATGAAGGCAGAGCTTTTGAAACATTATTTTTGCGACGACTGTACAAGGAGAGATAATGGTCCTAATGGATACGGCCGGTGATTGTTAAAAATTTTCTTTTTGTACTAGGGCCACAATCACTGTTTTGACTAATTTTAAAAATGAAGCAATCTGACTCATCCAAACTAAACCTAAAGTTTTCACAAAAGTGTCACCGCTATCAAACTCGAAAAGCTTCTCCTGCTCATGCCTTGGTTTAGAACTAAGTAACTCTTCATTATTATATATCCATTTCCTTAGTCTAAATCCGCCGATGGCCAAACCTTCAACTATCTTTGTTTGCAGATATTTAACCTCATCAACGCTCGCATAACCCGAAAGTAAGTCGTCTACGTAAAAGTCCGACTTTATGATATGTTTCATGTCAGAGAAATTTTGGGGCAAATCGTCCGCAATCTGATGGAGTGTTCTAGAAGCCAAAAATGTAGCACTGATTGTGCCATACGTGACGGTGTTTAAACGATAATGTAAGATTTTGGAATCTGGATTTTCCCTCCAGACAATGCGCTGATAGTCCTTCTCGTTCATGATAACTTACTGGAACATTTTTTCCACGTCGGCCGCGAATGCTATTTTGTGTTTCCGGCCAGAGAACATCATATTGGCGGGCCAGCGTCCAATTTATCGTTTAGCGACACGCCCGATGATGATTTTGAGGACCCGTCAAACACTACGCGTAGTTTTGTCGCGGAAGAGACCCATACATTCGAACTGGTCTAACTACAGAGGTGAAAGCCAATGTATGACGTGAGGCTTAAGCCTCCATCATTTTCCAATGGCATTTTTACATGAGTAAAGTGCTATCGTAGCCTTTTTGACTCTTTCCAGAATATTTGACTTCCAGCTTAGTTTGCTGTCCAAAATGAGACCCAAGAGTTTCACTTTGGCTGGGATATACAGAACAACTCAATTGAGAGTTGCACGGTCAAAACGAGGCAGTTTACTTCCTGGAAAAAAGAACCAATTCAGTCTTCAGTGGATTAACACTAAGACCACAACTCTTGGGCCATTGAGTTAGAATGTCAAGCACATTCTGCATAACATCTCTGAGGATACAGGGATATTCACCGTAAACGCCAATATAGCAACTTCATCCGCATAAGCCACTACTTTAAAGCCAGTCCCTTCCAGGTTTAATAACAGGTCATTTATGATCAAGTCCCAGAGAAGGGGGGGAGATAATACAACACCTTGCAGTACTTAAAGATGGAGATTCTCCGTTATGACCCTGCCTTTAAGAATTTGATCAACCCAGCTTCTGAGTGCCACATCCGCCCCCCAAATTTGAAAGTGCCTGTGTGATCACCTTTGGTTTGACATTATTAAAGGCGCCCTTAATATCACAAAAGGTCACCAAAGACAATTCCTTATATTCGAGAGACTTCTCTATTGGACATTAGAGGGGATGGAGAAAACTGATTTCCCCTTACAATATGTGTGTTGAGACGTTGACAGCTTTACAAGGTCGATTGAGCTTTTTGAGGTAAGGCTCTATCTTCTAGAATTTTCAAGTCATAAGAAGATAGCTAATGCCTAAGGTCTTTGGGATTGCAATGAAAGTGTTTTCCCGCCTTAGGTATAAAAATTACATTTTCTTCAGTCCATTTCTTTGGAATATGTCATAAGTTCGTGACTACTTTTAAAAATCATCTCAAGCCAGGGAACATTTAAGTCATTGGTTTTTTGAATATCGGCAGGAATAATGCCATCAAGACCTGCAGACTTGAAAGGCTGGATAATGTATACTGCCAAATTAGGAGGAGCATTGGAGCAACCTGGAAAAGGAGTTTCCAGAAGAAACTCCAAGGATTCCCTACCCGTTGTAGTCCATTGGCCATCCGGTCGTTGGAGATAACTTGGAATGACAGGACAAGCGGATAATATCTTATATAGCCTACCTGCCTCAGTGGATTCCTGTATTTGATCACAAAAGAGTCTTCAGGAATTCTCAGGAATTGCTTTTGGCGCTTCTTAGTTCATATTTATACGCTTTGAGGACATACCTATAGGAGTCCCAGTCCATGTCGGTTTTTGTTCTCTTCGTGATTTTGAAGAGCTGCTTGCATTTTTAACGCGTTCTTCGTTGTTTCTTTTGACCACCATGATGGACGAGGTTTACCCTTTGGTCTACTAAGAGGATATGAACTTGAAATAGCTTATTATACATAAAATTACATGTTTTTGTGCGGTTCTGAGACATCTGATCATAATTTCTTCCGATTTATTGAGTCTCAAGATTACAGGGAAATCTAGAAATTATCTGCTTCGGACGTCACGTTATAGTTTAAGAATTATCCTCAACGAAAAAAAATTAATCAGCGACTGATTGAGCGGACGAAATCCTCCTTTGTAGTCTCTAAATACCAGGGGTTACAAATTAATGCAATCAACACAGGAGGACGGATTCTTTTTCGTCTGTCCAGGGCCAGTGAAAATTGCTCGTAGAATCGGTCCTCGATTCAAATTTCCGCAGTCTGTATTTCACAACATTCTTATCTACAAGTTCTTTTGATGCTATTACAGGATTTATAACCTGGTCCCGTATGGCAATATACCAAAGTCTGGTGGCATCTAGGTCTGAAGGTAAAGTGTATTCCGGTGACTCATTTAAAGAAATTACGTGTATTTCGAGCTCTGCTGTGTTTTTTTTTGCATATTTTATTTGTGGCAGCTTGTTAATAGAGTCGGTTAAGAGATTTAGGCCTGTATGAAGATTTTTCATTCGGCTGTTTGTTTGGTTTTAGAATCATCATTACTTCTGCAACCTTCCATTGCCTTGGTACGTATCTTAATCGGATTGCTGCATTCATTATGTGCAATAATGGATGTGTAACGTTTTGATTTGTTTCCCTTATATGACTAAGAATACTATCCCAAGAGCAACTTTGTATATTTTCTATGAGTTTGTCTAGTTCATCTTCTAATTGTTCTGGATTACGTATTGGGACCTGAAGATTATTTACTTGAACATTATTTTTCTCCTGTATAAGAGTTTAAAAGAGATTCCAATTAGTTTTGTTGTTTGTTAACTTGTTACGCCCGAAGAAGGCCATCTGTAGCCTCGTTTCTCTTGATTCTAGTATGTTGTGGTCGCCATTTTTTTAACTGCGTTAAGATAATCCCACACCAGTTTTGGTTTAATGGTGTGGGACCTAAGAGCCTTTAAGGCCGATTGACCGTCAAATACAATAAAGACATTAGTGCTATTTAGGCGCCTTTCTATTCCATATTTTGGCACAAAGTTCTATAGGGTGCATTTTTGCTTGGAAAACAGTATCCTTAGATCCCAAGGACTTAAAAAAGGCATTTCCAATCCCGAATAATCCTACTCCTGCTCCGTCTACTTTTTTGGAATCGTCTATGTACCATACCACAGAAGGGCTTATCGAAATCCAGTTTGGCTGGCTACTATCAGAAGGCATTCTAATGGAATAATTGGCCTGAAACTCCCGATGGATTTCCAAGTAGCCAACCATGTTGCTTGGTTGAAAATGTCTCCTGAAGGCCGCAATTGTAGCACCCTTTTTGAAATGCAGGTACAACGGAGCCAGTCCTAGGAGCATCTCCATTGCAGCAGTCGGGCATGTTTTCATTGCTCCCGTAATACTGGGGTAAGCCGTTGAACCTTAGTAATTTTTGTGTTGTCTTCTCTTTAGTTTTAGGCCACCACACTATTGAAGCGTATGTGACCATAGGTCTAATGTTTGTTAGAAATAACCAATAGATCGTATTTGGTTGAAACCCCAGGTTCGCCCATAAAGCCTCTGACAGGCTCAGAGTGTCTTAGTGGCTTTACTCTGAACCTTGAGTATATATTGTCTCCAGTTTAGTTTTTGATCCAGAATGACACCAAGATATTTAGCCTCACTGGAAAAATTAACAGTAACACCATTTAACCCACATCAGTGGGAAAAGTAGGGTATACCAAAGAAATTTAAACTTAAGATTATTATTGCAACAATGTTTTGGGGCATGAGAGTACTTTGGTTCATAAGCCATATGAGAGTACTTTGGTTCATAAGGTAAGGTTTTAGGACAATTAAGCAGTCCCAACGCATGGGTTAAGTTAGAATTAAAGTAAAAATAGAGCCATATAAATACATTAATTACCTCTCAAGCTGGTTTACTTCTGTACATTTGCTTTACTGGTCGCAATGATTTACGGAAGACATCCGCTTATAATATAAAAAATATTAATTTAATTTTAAATTTTTATTTTCAGGCAAAGATTCACCTAGTTCCAAATTATTATATGCCAAAGACATTCCACAATATCGTGATTGGGTCGAACGGTATTATTCGGATATACGAGACATGCCAGCCATATCAGACCAGGATATGAATGCAATGCTCGCCGAAGAATCAAGGGTATTACAAGAATGTGATCATCAATTTTACTATCGGAATATTTTTAATCAATGTGTGTTTTTTGTTTCTTTCTTATCTTTTACAGTTACACACAACCGAATTCAATACAAATTGTGCCCTCCACGAATTATACACATACGCAGTAAAATACAACGAGCAATTAACCGTAACCCTAGAAGAGGATGAATTCTCACAAAAACAAAGACTTGCTTACAAATTAGAACAAGTACATAATATTATGTCGTCTGAATAATAAAATGTTATATAAATAAACAAAATTTATATAAGTTTTCTACTTTTTCGTCGTCTACGTCTTTTTTTTTTTTCTATCTGTTATATAAAAATTATCTTTTTAAACTAAAATAACAATCAACGTGACTGAAAATGGTTTCAGTGTGGATATAATAAAATAGCAGCTTCGATATATAACAAAAAAAAAAAAAAGAAAAACTTACATAAAAAAAGACTTAATTTATTGTATGTTGTGATCATTCCTAATGTTTATATACTTCTTGATTTGATTTTTTTATTATGTAAAATCTAAATGTGTGTGTTTGCGTGTGTGTATATGTTATGGGAAATTATAAATTGGAGATTAAATCAATAATTACCGGATGTATTTTAATTTTGGAGATTGTGAAAAATTATTTAATTATTTTAGCTACTACTAATTAATACAAAATTTATCACCGGTCGTATAGTGATGGTTAAGGTGTTGGCTTAAACACATTGCGGTCTTGAGTTCGATCTCCGCCGCTGAATACACCACCTACAACGATCAGCAATTGTAAAATATGGTTTGAAAGATTTTGTAAAAGATTTCGGTAAAGGGTTAACCTTGGCCTGTAATGCTGTTGATTTTTTTTTATTAATACTCAGCTGTTTTATTTGCCCCATCTAGCTGCCGTATTACTTATTTTTTGTTTGCTATTTTTTATTCAGAAGACGCTTATCAACGAAATGACACTAATATTATTTCAAATTTATCAAAATCACCAATATCGAGAGTGGGGCTTAACCTCCGGTAATTATTTAGTTATCGGATTTAAAAAAAATTACCATAATATAAATACAACAGATAATCTTCTGACGCCATTTAGAAGCTTAATATTATAATAAATTCAGGAATTTTATTAATTTAATTAAAATACTTCAGGGAACCGTTTTTATAAAAAAAAAAAAAAATTAAAACCACCACACTCTCCAATCTCACAAATAATCTCTTGACGCGTCGATATAATTTTATGTTGTGTATAAATTTATTTTTTTATTATATAGATTTTAAATATATCAGTTTATTTTTTAATTAATTTAGATTAAATTTTTTATTTTTTTTTATAGATATTAAATAAATAATAAATTTAATAAATGTAAATATATATGATTAATTAAATATTAATAAATTTTGTATTCCTATATTTTTTATGTCAAATAATTAGCTACATTATATATAAATATATATACCGTTGGTTAAATTCTTTTATAATAAAAAATGCGCACACAATGGCCACTTTGCAAGGCAAATCAGTTTAAAAAAAACTTGGTATGTTCTAGTTTCAAAGTAGT